>CAHIKZ030003214.1:125000-131196 GCA_903632075.3 Acanthosepion pharaonis
ATTTTTTTTCTATCTCGAACGTCTCCCTTCCGCCTACTATATGCTTTGTCCCTTCCAGACGTTGGTGATCATGACTCCAAATTGCTGTCTTTTGTAGCCCTTGATAAAGGTTGGATTTTTTTATCTCACCTAAATCCTGTTCTGCCATCCGCTTACACAAGCCCATTAGCTAAGTTATACGCTGTTTTCCTCTGTCCCTCTTGCCTTTGTCGTTGCATATATGTACAATCTATGGTATTCTCAACATCCTTCTGTAGAACCACTTATGTCTTGATTCAAGTTTCTTTTCATATGTGAGAGAGGGGATTGTTCAGCATTTACTGCCTTGCAGGATAACAGATATCATGTAAAAGTTCAGTACGATTTTCTTTGTTTCTAACAATTTTTTTCTTATTTCTTAATTGCTTAGCTTTTGGAAGGAATCTTTCGCTATCCCTATACTCCTTCGGATTTCAGTTCCTCACTTTCCCTCCTCTGATAAATCATTTCCCAAATATTTAAATTTTTCTACTTGTTTTATTTTGGTATCTCCAATTTCTAATTTGCATGTTGGTCTTTTCCTTTTTGCTAACAACCATACGTTCTATGTTCTTGCAATTGATTTTTAGACATGTCTTCTCGCTTTTCTTCACCATCTTTTTGTAGGAGTACTTAGAGTTCCCATTATGTGTTTATTATCAACACTATGTCATCTGTGTATCTTATTTTATTAAGATTGTAGCTGCCAAAAATGAATCCTGGTAAGACTTCTAATTCTCTCAGATTCTTCTGAAAATATACATTGACTAAGTCTGGTGTGAAGACACATCCTTGTCTTACGTTGAATGAATCTGCTGCATGTGCGCTCAGTACTTCCTGAATTGAATATAGATAGGATATGAGAAAGTCACTTGTCTCTTAACACAGGCAGTTCTAACCAGGCTGTGGTAAGGATCCTTAAGGATCCCTTATCGCATAATGTACAGGTCAGCGATGATTATACTCTCCAGATGCCAGACTATATCTTATATAGGTGTGGACATTTCTATGTCATCAAGCTAGAGTAGTCTTACCTACCATTAAAGTTAGATACTGCTAACGCATATTTTGGCACGTCAATGTACATACATATATATGTGTGTGTGTGTGTGTGTGTATGTGTGTGTAAAAATTTAGATATGAATAAAATATATGTGTAAAAAGACAATATGAATAAAGACAAAAGAAAAACGTTCCTTTACCAACGCATGTCGTCCTCTGATAGAAATTCTCAAGGCAAAAATATATCGTTAGGTTTTTTAACATTTTTTTTCGATTTTTCATGAGCGTTCTTGAATTTAAAACGTTTGAAAGCCCAACGATATTTCTACTTCTATTTATAAATGTTACAAAATAAAATCCTTAAATTTGTCTTGATAAAATCCATCAGACGACAAACGCGTCGGTAAAGTTTTTTTTCGTCCGAATTTATATATATATATATATATATATATATATATATATATATATATATAATAATGTGAGAGAGAAAGAGATGGATGTCGTGTTTAAATTATAAATATTAAAAACTTGTAGGCATCTCAACTTTCGCCATTAGACTCGTCGGTCTTTGCAAATCAGAATCATTTGTAGGATATCGTCTTGCAGAGCTTGACGAACCTAATGGCGAAACTTGAGTCGTCTGCAAGTTTTTAATATTTATATTTGAAGTACAGCTTTGTCTTCCTCTGCAGATATACATGCATTTTAGAGTTTTCTTACAAAATCTGCTGAAAATTATTAAGCAAAAAGTAAGGTGTTATCCTCATTTTTTCGAAAAGTTATTTTCTTTTCTCATTACAAATAGTAACATATGAAACAAGTTTTATTAAAATTCAAATTTGTCTTTTGAATTTATAAACCTGTTTAATTTTTCTTCTATTTTTCAATTTATGAATACATTGTCATACAACCAGATAGAACCTGTGGTAAAATTATCCAAATTCATGTTTTTGTTCAAGTGCTTAAAAATTCCTTCGAGTGCATGAAACACGATGATCTAAGTATCGCAAATGAAAGAACTGTACCAGATATCAGGAATCACATCTCTTGAGAACTTCCAACAACAGCAACAAATCTATTTTACATGTAACTCAAAGAGAAAACAATGACATAATCAAAATGCTGACATTTCACACTACTTCGAACAGAAGATTAGGAAAAAATCCTCATCAATACAGGAAAGAGTGGCAACAGCTATTGGTCTTGAGAAAGCTATTTCGCTGAATAACAGTTTTCAGAGAAAGATTTTATAAATTTCAACCGATAGCAGCACTGATAAATGTTACATATTTATAATACTACCATTCGTCGTTGATTTGAATATTACTGCTACATATGGTCTGGTGCTCTTGCCTTATGTAGAGAGGCTTCATACTTATTATGAAACCCAGGTTGTGTGTGTGTGTGTGTGTGTGTGTGTGTGTGTGTGTGTGTGTGTGTGTGTGTGTGTGTGTGTGTGTGTGTGTCTGCACGTTTATATATTGGATCGGATTTCCTACATTTTTCAACTGATTTCAACAAAACTTCACAGGACTACGTAAAATTACCTTGAGGTGGTTCTGACAGCGCCAAAAATGTGAAAAACACAATTGTTTTTGCACGAAATCAATTTGAAAACACGATTAAGACGCATCACGAGAATGGAAGGGGGACAACTCATATCAAGTTATACTTAAAACCCAGTGTGTGTGTGCGTGTTCCTTTATATATGGGATCGGATTTTCTACATTTTTCAACCGATTTCAACAAAACTTCACTTTTTTTTTGGCAGGTAGTGTTTCTTATTGTCTTGCACACTTTTTTCTTTATTTTTACATTCAGAATGCTTTAAAAATTCCATTTACAAGACAATTGTTTATAATAAAATTCTATTCAATCGGTAGACTCATAACAATTGAAAACAATGTTTTTGTTTGAGTTTGGGTTTGACCAATTCGTAAAAGAAAAAACTAATTAAGACATGCGTGTCCGTCAACCTTAAACAATAATCTTTGCCAATTTTATTTTTCAGGCTTTATGATGGTCGATACTTGATCTATCTCTCACTGTCACATCCCCGGGCAACGCCGGGCTCTACTGCTAGTTCTTGATAAAATCCAAAGAAGAATCTGCAATGTTATTTGTCCTGGCTTGACATCTTTGCCCCAGTCACTTTCCCACCGCCATAACACAGCTTCCCTGTGCCTTTTCTATAAATACTCTCATGGTAATTGTTCTTAATGAACTTTCCTCTGTGGTACCTAGATTCTATTAATTTAAGCCTAGTATTAGATTGGCGGCAAGGTCTCATCATTTTACAGTTCGACATGACTAAATGCAACTGTAAGTTCTATGATAACCGTTTCCGATATCACACTCATCCTTTCTAGAACTCTCTTTTGTCTTCTTGCTTCCCAGTCAACATTGATCTTCAAAAATTTAAATGCAATTTCAGTCGTTATCTTTTGTCTTAATTCTTGTTCTTTTATTGTTCTGTCTTATTAATAGTGTGTTTTCCTCATATTCTCTAAATCTCAGTATCCCCCTTGCGTCTTAGTGGCTTCATTACTTTTTTATGGTGAAATAAAAAACAAATACCATTACCATAACCAACTCTGGTCGTGATCAGGAACGATAATGCTGTAAATATCACAGAGAAAAAGGCTTTATTACCTTGATCCTGACAGTTTTAAGAACACCACAGTTAGAATGTATGTGTATCGTATATATTACGTCATGTGTAGAGTGTCACAGAATGCAAAAAGCTGAGCCAGGATGGCCAGCAATTGGTCAGAATACATTGTGGCTGTGATATTATGACACTGATGGATTGTGTTTGTCTGTATTTCGGATATAATTCCAAAACGGTACGAATTCAACAGAAGGTAGCAAGAACTTTGAAGTGACGAAACGTTTCCCCACACCCAGGTTCGATTGAGGGGCTAAGACCACACGCGGATAGGCGCTAAGCCAACGAGCTAATTTCCGTCCTGTGTATGATGATAAACTACATCCGGAAGCAAGGCATCTGATCAGGAGGTTTTGAGGAGCGTGGAACCACCTCTTAACTCCTGTTGTTCCCAGGTCCACCCAGACTCGGGGTGATAGCACTTGTTAGGGTACCAGCTATGGGCAAATAATTACCCCTTCAAACTGGGATGAAAACACAAGAAAAGTGTAAAAAAAAATAGGTTTAAAATACCAGCAAAGCATTTTTTGTAAAAAAAAAAAAAAAAAAAAAAAACAGCAATACATTTTTGAAGGAAAAAATTATTACCAGCAATAAATTTTGAAAAAGAAAAATATTACCAGCAATATAGTTTTGAAAAAAATATTGCCAGCAATCTATTTTTGAAAAAAAATATTACCAGCAATAAAATCTTGCCGGCATTAAATAAAACCTATTGAGGTTGTTAGGCCGTAAAACAAATCAAACCAAACCAAGCATTCCCTTGAAGTCTTTCCGCCCTGTTGTTCTTAGGATCCAAGTTGACGCGTCTGTTCCTCTCATCTAATAAAAACGAGCAAGAAAATCTCGTTGATATCATCTATGCAGTAGCGTTGGGAACAAGTGATGACACAGAAAACAAAACGAATAATTTCACACAGTCTGATACGAATTTTTATTAACTATGTTATACGCATTTTTAATATTTTATATGCATTTTAAAATGTCTCCCGCTGTCGTGAAAGATACTTTAATTAATACAGGTTGCTTCATTTGTATAATAATAGTTTCAAGTATAGTTAGTTTTTCTTTATAATGTGTATTTTATAATAGTCCAATATCATCCGCTAATAACTGATAGATTTGACATTTGTATTTTGATTGTTTGCGTCGTGGTGGTCAATATGTTCGTGAATGCAGCCATCGAGACTCCATTGCTCAAGGTATTTTCCGACCACTTGTGGAATGATGTCATACTGAGTTGCTGTACTTGGTCGGTATAATTCAGGCCCTACACGATACTAGACACCTAACTGGTGACTCTTAGCACAGCAGTGTAAGTGTATCACTTGTTTCTGCAGTTTACTTGTAATGTATGAATAAATCATGCATAGTTTAAGAGAATGTCAATTTAATATGAAGACAAGAAAACTATTATTATTATTTGAATTTCGCTCACTTTTGATAAAGACTTCCTCAGAAGGTATAAACAAATCTTAATAAGGGAGAACAGAAAAATACTCTCTTTTTTCCTTAACCAAACTTGTCTGAATTAATAATAACTACCAAATGTATCTAATTCAAACAACAGGACTAAATGACAAACTAACCTCCGAGACAATGTAGTGTTTATGTATCCAGTGTAATAATTTTTTTTTAATAATTAGTGTTGTAGAGGGCGTGTCAGTGACCCGGCTAAGAGTCAAACTTTCAAGGTTCAATTCGTGAAGTCATGAGCTAAGGTACGACGCTGCTAACAAGGGTACCTTTTTTATTTCCTCTGTTTCTATTTCTTCTTCTTCTTCTTCTTCTATGTGCCGTGTCGATCCTGAACGTTCACGATCATGTCTCTCCACAATTTCCTGTCTTTTGTAGCTCTTAGTAAATCTTATCTTTTTGTAAACCCTTTTCTGCCATGCCTTTTTCTAAAGCCCTTTAGGGAGTTTAGCTGCTGCTTTTCTGTTTTTCTTGTCTTCAATATATCCTGAGACTGTCAAATTTTCCAAGAACTCGTCCCTCATTAAGTACCCGAGAAAATTTAACTGTCTCTTTCTGATGGTAATTACAAGTGTTTTTTTCTCTAAAACTTCATCGTTGTTCATATGTTCAGTCTATGGTAATCTCAATATCCTTCTGTAGAACCACATATCTGTTGTTTCGAGTCACTTCTTTTATCTGTGGTGTTTGTGTATCCCATGCAATAATTTTTTGGTTTTTTTTTTGTAATTAATTAGTGTTGCACATGTTGGATCAGTAATTCCATAGCCGATTTCTTTTTATCTGGAATATTTCTCCACCCTTTTCTAAATGTCTCTTCCAGGTGCTAGTGATCCTGGCACTCCACAATTTGCCCTTCATTATAGCCCTTGTCTTTTTGTTATCTGTCCTAAACCCTCGTTCTGCTAAGCTCACTAAGTAGATTAGGCGTAGTTTTCTTTTATCCCCATTGCCTTCAATATGTCCTGTGAGTATCAAATTTTCCAAGCCCTCTTTCCGCATTAACTGTCTCTTTATGATAAGTATAAATGT
>CAHIKZ030003215.1:0-123486 GCA_903632075.3 Acanthosepion pharaonis
TAAATATGATTCTCATGAGTTTTATTTACAATAAAATTACTGAGCATTAACTGATTTTTTATTTATTTAACATGCATACATCTTGTGATGCATCAGGAGACATCATCAGTGATCTTTCTTGGAGACATAGGGTGGGTCAACTTTTGCAAAAATCAAATACATTTACTCAGTTGGCCAAGCTGGGATTGATCAAGCCTTGGCTTGTGTCCAGACACAGCTGTTCCACTCATGGCTCTCTTCATCCATAGCCACTTTGAAGGAACTTATGTTGCTTTTTGACAATCCTGATGGTCTGTGATGTCCAGTATATTGTTATTTTTGCATAGGAACTTGTCCTGCAATCCCATGTCACTTTCCATCCATTGCTTCAGCATTCTTCCATGTGTTCAGTATACAGAGAGAATTATCTGTTGAAAGCATATATGGTCAGCAGCATGTCTGGCCTTAGTTATGTGACAACAGTTTGGGAAATTTTTAGCTGCTTCCCAAACTAACTTTTAGCTCTCAGTGCTATTGTTAGCAAGCCTAAAGAGTCAGCTTCTCTCCAGCACTGATGAAAGTGATTGCCTTCTTCACCAAGTGGAAGAAATATGAAAAAAACTTAAAATGTTTTTCTTATTTTAAATGTGATTTTTAATGTACCCTCAGAAAAATATTGTCAAAATGCAGGTGTGCACACATCTGTTTGCTTTTTCCATCAGAGATGTTAAAATCACTTTATTTGCAAGTATTATAAGGTGATGATGAAAAGTTCTTAAACCAGCCCACTTCCTAAAATCTGACCAAATAACTAAACTTCAGTATTTTTTAATGTGGTCATTAAAGTGACAAATTTTTTTTTTATGTATTTGTTTAATACATCCTGTTATATAAACAACTGAGTAAGGCCAGAAGTGGTTCAGTTCATCAAACATTTTGTTCTTCAGAACAACAAAATGTTTGATGAACTGAAAATGCTATACCTACCTGAAGTGTTTTTATGCCTGTATACTGTTGAGAGGTCATTTAAGATCAGTATTATATTTATATGTCCATTACTCAAGCAACTGCTTCTAATCAGGACTATCTCTTATTTAAACAATTCTTTAACAACTTGGAGATTACCATTTGTGGTTATTAAGCCACAAATATTTTGCCTTAACAGCTACATTCAATCTATCCAGTATGATTTTTGCAATAGACATATTTCTAAAATGTTTTTTATACTTTTAAACACAGTTCAGTCCCATTAATTATGGGAAATGCCATGTTCGTCAGTTAAACAATTTTTTTCTACTGAAGAATACAGCGTTGTGAATAACTTAGATTTTTTACCTACGAGCTTATAAGTTAGAATTTGTCTATAAATGAGATATGTTAATATCTCAATAAATAGGGAAAGTTGAAAATATTGAAATTATTTTTTTCTCATTTTTAATTTATTTTCTTCTAAAATTTAATAATTTCGCTCTTCAGAAATCTGAATTAGAAAAAGTCCAAAGCAAAATTATCAAGTTAACAGAAGAATATGAAATGAAATTTGTTATATGTCATTTTCCATAGAATGTCTACACATCTCAGTGCACTAAAAATATTAGACTATCTGCCAGTTATCTTTCATGAGACTTATTTTACCAAGTTGCAATTGCCTACGTTTAATGTCAAATAATGGATACATATTTGTTATGACCCTTTGGCTACATTAAAAGATAACAGAAGCGATAAAAAGGAACGATAAAGTGAAAGAGGCCAGGGAGGGACTGACATGCGAGGTAGCAGAAATCTAAAGACAGTTAAACATACGCGCATTATACATACATGCCTCATGAATGTGTGGATGATACCATGTGTATAGCGTAAGTGTATATGTTTGCAACTATTTGTACTGTATGTATATGGGTATATGTGCTTGTTTGTTTTTGTTTGTGTGTGTGTGTGTGTGTTCGTTTGTGGAACAATTTTCAATAACAGTTTCAAACCTACACGTCATAATTTCATCCATTTCACTTCGGTTGATTTTTTTCACTTTGAAGTATTTTGACATTCCTTGAGGAAAAGTAATTTTTGTTAGGTGTTTTTTAATTTTAGATTTTTTTTTTGTTTTTCTGATTTCTCAATGTTTATTTTCATTATGGTTTTAAATATTTAGGTTGACAGGGGTTTGCATATGTAATTTTTTTTAATTTTTCATTAATGGCCTTCGTCCGGCCCGCGACCCGTCATTATAACCCGATCCGGATGGCGGGGTCGAATGAGAGTTGCCGACCCTGTTCAAAATAATAAAAATGATTTTTTGAAGAATGGAATAAAGATGAAACTTATATACATGGATGAAGATATTTGAAATTTCTGGGATATGTTTTCAAAGGAAACAGAAAAAGAAAATTTCACAGGACAATTGGAAGTTGAAAAAGGAAAATTTTGAAAATCTTTGCTTAACTTGATGGGCTTCAAAAAAAGCGGATGGCAGAAAGGGTTTATTGAAATAATTTTAACAAAACTTATTAAGATTTTAAAAGGGATAATATATATTGGATTCCATATAAGCTTTAGCATTGAAAAAAAATCTTTACACAAAAAGAATCATTTTACAAAGTATCCTTTCAATTTTTTTTATTTGCTTTAGATTTTTGTTAATTATTATAGAAAATCTGAAAAAAAGTCATAAAGTTTTATTTTAATATTTTTTTTCTTATTTTTCAGTTAATGATTTAATAAGACTAATCTTTGGTTTACTTTGATGACAATAAAATATTGATTCAGAAATATCATTCATTGTTTACATCATTTTTTTTAAAAGAATTTTTGCAAAAACAATCTATAAATTTTATTCCTGGTCATTATTTATTTTTTAAGGACAAGGAGAACAATTTTCATTGAAAACTTGCATATTTCATGTTCGGCAGTTAAACATTGTCTTTTTGTTTCAAATATTTTTTAACGAAAAAATTTTCTCATATAAAATGATAATTTTTTTTTTAAAATTCTTTTCTTATTTATTGATTTTTTATTGTTATTTTAAAAAAATATAAATATGTATATCTATATATATTTCTTATTTATTTTCTTTTAAGCAAATAGTGTCATTTTCACAAACTTTTTTGACATGGAAGAACATCCATTGTAAAGTCCTGACAGGGAAATGTAATGGTCATGTAAAATATATATAGGATATATATATATATATAATATATTAATATATATATATATATCCAGCAATTTCAATTTTTTATATGCAAGTTTCAAATTGAAGATCCCTGACAAAGAGACTTCCAAATTTTTTCTTTTTATTCAATTTTTCAGGTTGTTGGTACAAATGTGGATTGTTTTTGGACAAAAGTCTGTAAAAATGTAAAATGTTTGAAAAATTTGAACAATGCAAGGAAGGGTATGAAAGAAAATCAATAATGATCAAATTTTTACTTTTTAACCTGAATGTATGGGTTTTTTATTATAAAGAGTAATGTATGTTTATTTTTATCAAAACATCAATCTTTGCCATTTATTCTTTCTTTTTAATGGGAAAAAGGTCTTTTATGTTTATTTTTAACCCTTTAAGTTATATTTTTGTTTCAAGAATACTTAAACAATAAAGAAATTTTTATTTTCAAATTTTAAATATTTTAATTTAAAATTAATTTTATTTTTAAGAAAAAAAATTTAAATTGTATCTAATATACAAAAAAAAAAAAAAAAAAAAAAATTTAACAAATCATATCTTATAAAACAAATTTTTGTTTATTCCAATTTTGATTTAAGTTGAAAACATTAACCTTTTCCAGTTTGTCTCTGGACCATAGTTTGAAAAACCAAATAATTGGACCAAACAACACATGTATAATATGGGACAAATTTTTTTTCAGGTCATTCATGTGATAATACAAGTCACATCTTTAAAAGCAAAGGTCTAAGTTTCAAAAATTGCTGACAGATAAAAGCCAAGGCATCAATAAAAACTGGCTTTGTTATCAATTAAAAATTAAAAGATTAACAAAATGACAAAAGAGGAGGTAAATTATCTTGCCTTCAGCTTATATTTAAAATCAAAAAAGGAATTTTTCAACTATCCAAAAAAAAAAAAAAAAAAAAATATTAACCTTTTCAGTGCAAATAATAAAAAAATATTTTTTTTTTTTTTTAATATTTAAAAAAAAAAAGAAAAAAACTTGTGAAACTTTAGTATCTGCAGTTTGTTTTTAAATAATAATACTGTTATGTATTTTATATGGATTTTTAATATAACTGTTATACTATTTTAAATTAATAAAATTTAAAGAAAAGTATAATAAATTATTTATATTATGTTTGAATACAAAAAAATTTCAAGGAAATTTTAATAATTAGGCAAAATGAATGTTAAAAACCTGTGTGTCTGTTGTGTGTGTGTGAAAATTTTTCAGAAAACTTTGAAAAAATATCACAAGACAAAAAAAGTAGTTCCAATTGATTGGCCAGCTAAATTAATTACTGAGCAACTGAGTCTTGTAACCAGATCATCTCGTCCTTCAAACATGGTTATTTTAAATGGAAAATATTGACTGCATCAAACAAGTCAATAAAACTGTTAAGACCTAACATTAAAAATTTCAACATTCCCATTTCTGATAGTTATTTGAAAAAATGAAAATTGGCTTCCAATGTTGCATGATTTCAAAAAATAAATTCAATAAAAAGGAGCATCTATAAAATTATCTTTCAATGGGAAATTCTTTTATTTTTTGACTCTTAAAAAATTTGAGTTTTCAAAAATCATTTTGTTTTTTTTTTTGTTTTTGAAACTCCCTCAAGCAAAATTGAAGCAGTCCAATGATATGTTGTTTCATTGCATAATAAACTTCGTCTTTTAGGAGCATTCTATTAAAAAAAAATGACTCAGATAAAAGCCAATTAAAAGAAAAGAAATTGAATTTGAACTTATGCAGCAAAGAATGAGTTAAAGATTCTTTTTTCTTTTCAGACCCATTTTTTCCTTCAGTTTTTGGGGAATGATAAAATAAAATGACCATTTTTTAAGGAATCATAATTCCGGTCAAAATGACCAGGATTTTTTTTAAATATCTTATTGCATAAATAAGTTTTTTAATTTCATCTTAAAATAAAAAGTCTAAATAAAATAAACTTAATTTCAATCAAAGGTTTATCACCATGGACAAATGAAAAAAAAAATTATATTTTCCTATGAGATGTCTTTTTTGTTTATTTAATGTTCTCAATTGAGGAGGTTCCAAGTAGAAAATATTTTATAAACAAAATCAAAAAATTTTCAAAAAATTTTTTAATTTAAAAATTTAAATAAGCATTATTTTTAATAACCTGTTACTATAAAGAATGAAAGAGGATAATTAGAATACTATGGATTTCAGAAAAAATTTTTTGAACCAATTCTTAGAAATTTTAACAGGACATTTTTTTTAATCAAAGAAAAAAATTTATTTTTAAATTTTAAGGACTATATACCATATGCTCTAAAAAATCAATTTTCTATTTAATTTAGTTTTTTATAATTTTTTTTTAATTTTAATATAAAAAAATATGGGGGGGTATGTTTTTTATGTTTTTTTTACAAATGTTAAAAGAAGATGCATTTTCAGTAAACAATTAACTATATACCAAAATAATATACTTGGAGATTAAAGATTAAAAAAAAAAAAAAACAGGTTTATATATATATGAAGTTAATTCATCTGTAAAGTTTATCTTGTTTGATTAAAAGAATAAAATATTTAATTATTTATAAATTTTGTTCAGGCTGATTTTTTCAAAAATTGACAATAAACCTGAGGCCAATAGTTTGAGAATAAATTGAAAAAAACATTGTAATATTCAGGATATCCATATAGGGAGTTTGAAAAATTTAAATTTTGTACATTGAATATTTTATTTAGAAAAAAACAATGCATGTTTAAAACAAAAATTGAAAAAAAATTGGCAAAACAGGTTTTACATTTAAAAATCAATAATTTTTGAAATTTAAAAGAGCATGAAATTGTGAAGAAAATGAAAAAAAATTTATTGAAGAGACATTGAAAATAGAATATATCTTATTAATTGATTGATTGAAATCCAATTTTTTTTTTCATAAAAAACAATGGCCAGAAAAAAATTATTTATATTATTAAAACCAAGCACATGAATAAACAGATGATGGTACTTTCCAACAGAAACAAAAAAAAATCTCTTGGCTTGTGATGAAAATATGCCAAACGTAATGAAAGTCAGTTTTATCAAAAAAAAAAAAAAAAAAAAAAAAGAAGGATCAAAGTATTTTTTTGAAAAATAATTAAATTTTTATTTTTTTTAGAACATTAAAAATTTTGCCAAAAAAAAAACTTTTTTTTTTTGCCGTCAGTGGCAGATGAACATTTAACCAATCAAATTTTAATTTTTTTTTTTCTTTTTTTTTTTTTTTTTATATATGACAGATATTAATTTGGAAATTCTTGCAAAAATCAAATAACTGTAAAATTTTAATTAATGAAGTTTTCAGGACTTATTCACAAATGAATGAAATTATTAAAATAAAAAAGTATTTTTTTTTTAAAAAATCTCAATTTAATTTTTTTTTTTTTTTTATGTATTTTGGATTTATTAATTTAAAAAAATATATGAAAATATATCAATATATATAAATTAAGAAGAATTTGAAAATTAAAATCTTAATTTTTTTTTTTAAAAAATCATCAATTTTTCTTACCAAAAATGAAAAATGTTCAGAAAAAAAAAAAAAAAATGCAATAAAACTAAGACATTATTTAATTAGATAAAAATTGCTTTTTATGAATAATATATATTAAAGACAAATTGTCTGAAGAAAAAATTTTAAAAATGAAAAATTAATTTTTTTTTTTTTTTTACAATTTTAAATTGAATAATTTAAAATTTTTAAAATTTTAAATTCATTTTCAATTTAATAATTTAAAAAATATTTATGAAATAAATATTTACTAATCAAATATTGTAAAGTTTATTACAATATTTACTAATCCAAATTTTTAAAAGAATTTCGATTTGTTTTTGTATATGTGATTAATGCAGAATTTCTGAAGTATGGATGTAAAACTATGATAAAGTAAATTTAAAGGTTAAAGATTTTAAGGGTTTACCAAAATAAAAAAAAATAAAAATTGTCTCTACTTCCACCATTATATTAACTATGAACATGTTTTTTAGCTGTCCATAGAATGTAAATAAATAAATTAACATGTCAAAAAAACAAGACTACTGTTTGGTTTAAAAATGTTTGTATACAACATTTTAATGCTATAAGTAATATTTGTTTTAAATCAGATTAATCTAACTTTAAATTTACTAATTTTTCTCAAATAATGTTTCAGAAATATATATTTTTTTTTTGCAAGATTTTTTTAAAACCGAGAATTATTTTTTGTTTACAAATGTGTAAAAATGGACGTTTTTTGATTGATTTTTAAAAAAAAAAAAATTGATTTGATCAATATAATTTCTGTTTGAAATACACCACAGTGTATTTTGCTTATTACTGGAAATAGTAAATTTTAAATCTTTTAGCTTTCAATTAAAGCTAAAATGAAACCTTCAAGAAAAGTTTTTTCATTTTAAAAAAATCAATTTTAAACCTTACGATTACTAAATTAGTGGAGGTACCTTTTTAAAATAAATATATATATATGCAATATATATATATATATATATATATATCGTTTATATATATATATAGAATTTTCACAGTCTCTTTTGTTTTTTAAACTGATTCCTATGGCCTAAATCTAAATGAGAGCAAGGTGATATAATTGAAAAAATATATATTATATATATATAGATTTTTATCAGATTGGTAAAAAAAAAGTAATATTTTTTAAATAGAAAACAGACAACTTATATATATATATATATATATATTTATATATATATGTGGTTTTTTTTGGTCCATGTTTAAATTTCCAATTTTTAGAAAAATTATCTAAATTTAAGTTTTTTCCTTTTGTAAAAATTTCAAGGGTGTTTTACCATTTAATGCTTTTCCTCATTTAAGTCACAATTCTTTAATACTTAATTTATTGGAATTATTATGAAAATATGAAATTATATATTTGATAATTATTTTAATTAATTTTTTGAAATATAACCTCTGAAAGTAAAACCAGATATTTGTTTTCATACAAAAGAAAAACAGTCATGAAACGAGAAAAGAGTTGGAAGAGAACTTTGAATCTATAAAACACTATTTTTATTTTTTTTTTTTGAGGGGAAAGAAAGGAATAAAATTTGGAAAAAATAAAACTGTAGTAGAATCTTTTATCAATTTGAACATGGCTTATCTAGTGTGTCACTGTTAATTTGCTTTTGAAATACATCCCTTGATGACAAACTGTGTTAATTTGAGATTGATTTAAGAATTTAAAATTGTCAAAAAATAAACAGGAAATAATTTGTTTTTGAATATAAGAATTTCAGTGACATATTTCTATTTTTACATTTTCATGTCAGACAACATTTTAAAGACTGCTATATATAAATATATATATAAAAATAATATATTTTTCCCAGACTAGAATTTCAAAATATCAAGAGATTTAGCATAATAAAAATATGTCTTCTAACTTTTTGTGAATACATATGTGATATATATATTGCCAGTTTTTTTAATTAAAATGTTTGAATGTTACTCATTTATATCAAAATACTTTGACAGAGGATATGCAAAAAGTGAAATTTCGAAATTGAAAATGATATTAGAAGAAAGTCAAAGTGAGAAAAATGCATTAATAGAGGAATTACAATCTTGTAAAAAAAGATATTTGATGTGGGAATTTAAACTATATATCTACTGCATTCTGTAAAATTAAATATATTCTTATATTTTTGAATTTAAAGTTTATTTATTTTATTTAATAATTCCTTCTTGCACTCTTCAAAAACTCATTCAACTTGAAATGTAATCAATAAAAAAAATATCAATCTTCTTGGAAGATAATTAATTTCCATAAACTTAAGCAATTTATTTTGTTGTACTAAGCTTTTCTTGTACAGTAGATTATTGTTTTAAAGTTTGAATACCATTCGTGCTCATACTTTATAAATAAAGTAGTTTTTCAGAAAACAGTTGTTACTAATTTATGTGTCCATCAACTAATAATAATATAATTGTAAAAAATAATAAATTACTATAAGGATGTGATTTTTTCCTGTTTGTTGGGAAATATGGAGTTTTTTTCTATGTTTAAATGTTGTTATTCTCTCAAAATATTTTAAGTCATTTTTTATTAAATCTTGAACTGCTTGATGAAGAAACTTGAAATATTCCATCTACAAGATATTCATAAACAGTAAGTTGTGATTTTTGAAAAATTTTTTTTAAATTTTTTGTAAAAAATAGTATCTTGTTTTATTAAAGATGTTTTTTTTTCAATTTATTGCTTAAATGTAATATAGTTATATTCATGATTTTCTTGTTTCAAGTATATTAAAGAATGATGATTATTATTTTTATTTGACATTTTATGTATTTTTTATTTTTTTAAAACTTAATGGTATTTCCTGCCAAATTTATTATGGTTATTTTCTAAGATCTTGAAAACTGTACAATGCCCACCTCCTCAAGATATTTTAATGTACTATTCAGCCAAAATAATTTCTTAATATTTTTTTTTCCATTAAATTAATGGACTTTACCTGCTTCTCAGTATCAACCGACCTATAAAAAATCATCAGCAACATTTACCTTAAAGTTGAACATTAAAAATACGTGGTTTGTTTATGAATTCAATTGTTCATCTTTTCCACACATGAAATTTTTAATAACTTTCTGCATTGTTTTTAATTTGGTAATTAAAGATTTGAGAATAAAGTATATTTTGGACTTTTTTCTTGAATGAAGAAAGCCATTAAAATTGGATACTTAAGTTTTAAATATATTTTCTGCTGTGTTATTGAATTTTATTATTCCAGACTTGTCTACAGAAAGGAAACTGATTTTAAGAAAAAAAAAAAAACAAATGAAATACTTTTCCTCCCTGAGTCTTATGTGCTTTTGTTCTCAAATACTTCTCAACAATCAGTGACTATATTTTCCTCTAATCATTAAAATTAAGTAATATTGTACCTAATTCATTTTATTTGTGGGATCATATGATACATTTTCTTGAAACCCAGTCTGTTTTAACATACTCTTTTAAATTGGTCATCCTTTCTGATTTTCTGATATAGATTTCTGCAAAAATTCCTTGACACTATAAATAAATTTACTGCATTAGAGCTGTTTGATAAAATTTTTCTGATTTTTAATTAGCTAAAGAAATAATTCCGAAAATTAATATGTATTAGATTAATGAAAATGTCTATATAAAAAAGAGGATTAACCAATTAAAAGTAGTTTAATTTTTAAACAGAAAAAAAAAAAAATACCTAAATGTCTAATAAAAAATTGCACTTGTTTATTTTTTAATGCCATGTCTCTTCAAGATGGAAAGGAAAATATATTTTTACAAATTATTTTCTTTTTTATAGACAAATTGCCATGATTTTCATATTGGGAAAGAAGGAAGTGGTTAATCAGACGTAAAGTTAACAGAAAGTTTTAAAAAAGTTTTTTTTAAACTTCAGGACCTAATGCTCAAGAGCACAATTGAAAAAAATTTAAGAATATCTGGTGGTGGTGGTGGTGGTGTGAATCTAAAATTCCCTATCAATACATAGCAACATTAGTGAAATAAATAAAACATGATAGGATGGAACTTAAAATCAACTTGTTGATTCCATTTTCCATTTGGATTTACAATGAGGAGTTTAAACATATTTTTGATGGTAAAGATAAAACTTTGTGTATTACTGTGAGGTATAAAATATCATTCATACAGTAGGAAATATGCCTTGTAGATAAGTTGAAACTGAAATCACTAAACTTTGTTCAATTCAAAGATTTTAATTTTGAGATTGAAATATTTTATATTTTCAAATAATTTAATTTTTTCATTCCTATTTCAGTAAAATGAAATATAGATATATATATATGTTATATTTTGTCATGTATAAAGAAATCAGCTGATTTAAATGTACATATAATTATTTCAATATTTCTTCCTTAAAAGAAAATGCTATGTTAAATATTTCATTTTCAAGAAGAAAAGGTATTGGTTGTAATATATTCCAAGCTTTTCAGTTCATATAAGATATGTTTCTTTTTGGAATACATTATTACTCAAATTTATTATTGTCAACTAATTTTATAACATTTAATAAAAAAATTTTGATTTTCTATTTAGAAAACATAAAAAGATATAATAACATGATATATATATATATATATATATATATATATATATCAAAAATCTTCAAAATATATTTCTATTAAACATCTAACATTTCATTTATGCAATATTTACACATTCCAAAATTACCATAAAATTTATTTTTATTGAAAATAAATAATTTTTATTATTGAAATAACCAAAATTTTTATTATGCTTATTTTAATATCCAATGTGACTAAAAATATTTTTCAGCTTTCATCAAAGTGGTTATTATGGACATTACAAAATTTGTGACCATCTTCACATATATAATGTTTTCATTTACATAGAATTTGGTAAGAAAAAATTAAAAAAAAATTATTTTTTGTTTGCATGGACACTATTTTACATCAGACTTAAAATTTTATTTCATTTTTGTCAATTGTAAATTATAATTAAACATTTAGATTTTTTGTTAAAAACAATTTTTTAAATATATTTTGTATACATTAAAAAAACCGCATTACAAGTTTACCCCTGATTTTCTATTGTGTTTGTTATATGTTTTACTTTTTTTTGTGTAATAAGACGATATGTTATCTTTTTATTTGATGCAATCTCTGTAATAAAATGAAAATATATTCCTGATACTTTGAAAACAAACCCTGAATAGTTTGTTAGAAAAATAAATTTTTTCTTCAATATTTTTAACGAAATATACAAATGAACAATATTTTGAAAAAAATGGTTTTATCCTTGAATAAAGGATTAACGGCATGCATTCAAATAAAACATTTTGACATATAATATTAACAATATATGTCCATGAACATATTTTGAATAGTACATATATAAATATATATATATATATATATATATATATATATATATATATATATATATATATATATATATATATATATATATATAAACCTAGTGAGCCAGACAAACCTGCAGGTTTCACCTAAGCGGATCGTCAGGGGAAATATATATTTCTGACGATCTGCTTAGGTGAAACCTGGGTAGTTTTGTCTGGCTCACTAGGTTTATCTAGGTCTGCTCTACGGTTGTATTGAGCTCTTTTTTAGTTAGTTGTTTACTCATGTCGGGTTTTTTTTTTAATTGGAGCTTCAAACCTGTATCTGTGCGATTTTTTTCGACAGACTTTCATGTTTCTAGCTCTTTCTTTTTTAAAACCTTTTTTTTCCTTCAAGATTGATTTGATTATTGGCAAAAAAAAAAATTTGAGGGTTTTTGAAACGAGTATAGTTATCTATATATATATATATATATATATATATATATATATATATATATATAATAGTTTGTTTGTCTCATACTTCAATATGATCTTCAAAGTGTGAAATTGACAGTCATCATGTACTGTTGATGTATATGGCCATAATTTTTTTTTTTTTTTTTTCCACACTGAATGGGGTAAATGAAGGATATAAATACAGTTTGTTTATACAGATAAAGGAAATGGCAAAGCTAAATTCAAAAATTACTAGCATAATCTTTTTATTATCAAAAGAAAATGTTCTGAAAAACTGCACACACACACACACACAAAAATTAAACTAATTTTTATCTCTTTATATTATTGATAATATTGTGTAATGATATTAACCATTTAACCATACAGCATCTACTAAATCATGATCACTAATACTTCAGATATCAATTTAAGTAGATCATATTTACTGTGCATAAAATCTCATCCTAAATCTACTTGTAAATTTTATTGGCACCTAATAAAGATTTAACATTAACTCTTTTAACTAATGTAGTAAATATTTTTTCTATTACTCTTCGATTAACTCAAATTTATCTATAATATTTTTGACATCATAAAAGTAATTTTTAGCACACATAACTGAAAATCTCTTGGCAGAAAACTTAGTTTTCAACAAATATGTTAGCTGTTCTTCCAAGCATGCACCATTCATGTAATTTTTAAATTATATGCACTATATAAAAATTTAAGCTTCTTTTTGACTTAAAAAAAAGTTTTTAAAAAAATATTTACATATTTTCGGTAAATAATATTAATTTATAATAGATTATTTTCATGTACAAATTTATATAAGCTATATAAATGGAATTTGAATTTTTTAATAATTCATTTTGGATTTATTACATTTTAAACTGAAAATTAAAAATTTAATATGATCAAAGGCTTTATTGTTTAAGACTTTTTTCTTTCAATAAAATAATTTTGCATCATTAATAGCAAATATGCTTTCTTGATAGAACAAAAACAAACAAAACAAAAATATAAATTTAGTTTTATAAATTCTTATTTTGTTATTTTAATAAAAAGAATAAATATTCAATTTATAAAAAGTTGTTTTTGTTTGCTCCTGTTCTATCACAGAAAGCATATCTGCTGCTATTAATGATGCAAAGTATTTTATAATTAATTCCCTTTGGTAATTCTATCATCATGGTGGCATAACAGTTCAAAAATTACAAGCAATTTGGGCATTTTTTAAAAATTAAATATTAAGGAAAAAACTTGATTCATTTTATTTTTTTAAATTGCTTCTGTTTTCTTAAAGTGATATATATCTTTATATCTTAAACTACATTGCTTAAATCCTGACAACTTCTCCAACTCGTATTCCTGATATAAACCTGTATTTTTTTTTTTTAATTTCTAACATGGGACCTTGACTGAAGTTACTTTGGACTGTCCTAGTTTCTATAATGACTCTTCCATGACTACATGACTATCAAACCTTTTGGATATTAATAACAGCCAATCATTTCTAATCTATATTTGTTATCATCTTTACAAAATTAATATTTGCATCACCTCTTGATACTTTTTCCCTACTATTGTTAATGATCCTGACTTTTTATTTAGTTTTTAACCCTTTGTAATGATTTTTTTTTTTTTTTTAATATTTTCTACTATTATTTCTTGTGCCTGTACAAAATTGTTTATTTGATTTTTGTTGTGACGACATAGCATGGTCTCATATTCTTCTTTCTTTAATGACTTGTGCATCTTTCTTCAACTTTTCATGGGATCCTCAATGGGAATGCAATTGCTAACAACTGGAATTATTTCCCAGAGTAACTCTCATAAGAGTTGCCCTTTGGAAAGTAGTTGCATAAATTTGCACATTGTATTTGTACACAAGACTGACAAATGCTAACCTGGGCCTTGTATACTTTTATTTCAGATACAGTGCACAACTAAAGGAAATAGAAACTGAAAAGTCAACCTTGGTAAAACAAATTGAAACCAGAGGTGCACTCATAAAAGAAAAAGACTTGAAAATTACTCAGCATCAAGAGGAGGTATGTATCTACCTTTTTTACAGTAATGCAAGACCAGTTTTATATTTAAACATCATACTTAAATACTTGATTCAAATTAATATTATCGCTCTTAGGTGCTTCTACACACACATACATGTGTCAGATCATTGACTGGATGACCCTTTCAAATACTCCTACAGTGTTGAATGATTTTGCTGACCCCTGTGACATGTTGATGAAGCATCTTTGCATTATTAATGTATTTTACATAAAGCAATTGTTTTAGGTGCACCTACAGATGAAAATCCAAAAGATTGAGGTTAGGGGAACATTCAAGCCATGGAAACGGTCCTCCCCTAACTATCCATCTTTTATTGTAGATGTCAGCCAGTGCATCACAATGTGACTAAAATGTGCTGGAACCCCATCATGCATGAACCACCTTGCATCTTCATATTATCAGGGGTACATCCTCTAGCAGGTCTGCAGGTGTGTTTGAAATAAAGTCCCTGTAGACAGCTCCTGTAAGACGTGCTGGGAGAACATATGGACCTGTCAGACAGTCACCTACAATTCAATTCCACACATTAATCATAAACTGATAGTGATGTCCTGTATTGTACCGTGGGTGTTCCAATCCAAACACACAAATGTTGGTTGTGTAAATTTGTTATTCCATCTCTTCCAAATGCAGCCTCATCCGTAAACAAAACTGAAGAGACAAACAACAGATCGGCTTTTTGTGCAATAAATCATTGGCAAACTTTTCCTGTAGTGGGTGATCAGAGGGCAAAAAACCCTGCACACATTGCAAATGATACAGATACAAGAACTACATCCATTACTAAGAGATGTACGACATGCTAGGGCCACTTGACATATCCTACTATTGTTAAACGGAACACTTCTCAGTTAACTCACTACTACAAATACTGAAGACAGACTAACCACAAATGTACATGAATGACAAATGTAACCTAGTCTACATGCCAACACAGTGTCATCTACTGTAAACTTTCTTTAAATTTAATAACTCAAAAACAAAGGATTTATAGACATATGCTTATATGCCTTAGGTTTGAGGGACCTTTCCCAAAGTTTGTATAAGTATTTTTGATACACCAGAGGTGTGTATATATATATATATATATATATTGTTGTAATCTAGGAAAATTTACTGAATAAGAATAACCAAAATGAAGGTTGGAAATGGAACAATAATTATAACAGAAACAACATACAAGATTCACCAGTGGCATGTAGTAAGTAATCAACTGCTAGTGCTGAATCCCAAGTGGAAGACAACATACAGTATATTCCAATATATATATATATATATATATATATATACACACACAATAATGGCATCCTAGATTTCCAGGAACCTGTTTTATAAAGAGAGGTAATCGTTAGGAACCTATTCTGCTTATTTTCTTTTCAGTCTGAGAATGGAAACAAATCACTTTATATAGCATCAAAAAGAATTAAAACATTTTGATAATTTAATAGAAAACATTTATTCATTAAGATATTTCCAGATTGAAATTCTGTTCTCATCATATTTCTGTTCAGAAGTATGATGATTTTTGAATTTTAGTATCATCAGCTGTGTTATCATTTTTAAAGTGATTCATTGAAAAAAATCTTTGATAGATCCCAAAATGAGCTGAAGGTGATGGCAAAAAAAAAAATTTTTAATGATCAATTGAAAATCATTTTATCATTTTAAGAATTCACTCCTGAGTTATTCCTCAGCATCAAACTTGCTCCCATCTGAACAAAAATCAAAACCAAATTACTCTTCAAATATTGAACATGAAATCCTACTGAATGCAGACTTTGTAGTAGAGAAGTGAAAACGATTTCAGCATCTTAGCTTTGTAATTCCACCAAATCAACAAAAACTATTGGTGAAAAATCACTATCTTGACTTTGATAATAATGATAAGAACTGGTTTAAATGATATTGTTGTGATTTCATCAATTATAACACTACTCTTTAAATTCTGTTCAATTATTTTATTGAATACTTCTTTTTTAATGTCCTTTGCAAGAGGATCAACAATTTTCATGGCAGTCTGTCAAGAATGAAGTCTCACTCCCATATCTAACCCATTTTTTATTTGTAGTTCTATCAATTGTTCAATATCAGAAAACAGTCTGTTTTGTTTTGCTAAAAATTTTACAAGTGGAGCTCATAAACTTGTTTGCTTTGTCTATGGATTTGGAAATTTCATTCTTCGCACTTTCTTTTAATTGCATTGTGCGTATCTGATGTGCTTTGATAAAAAGCGTTCCTTTATTTTTTATTTATTAATTTTTATTTTTTGAAAGATCCTTGGAGAACTTACCCATGTCCTGACCGTGACAGGACATCAGGCAAATCTCCTCAACCTCTTCTTAACTTCTGCTCTGATAAATGCTTAGCAAAATTTTTACCTTCACTAGGCATGTCGGACCATTCCCTAATCAGTGTCCAGATTAATGCCAAACCTGAGGCATCTCTTGATGTACTATTCCATACAAGGATTTTTTTTGTTAGAAAAAATTATAGACTGGAATAGAAGCTGATCCGGCATGATTAAAAAGCTCCCTCCCAAAATTCTTCAAAAATGCCTTTCTCAAAACTGCTGACCTTGTCACTGATTGGATCCTTTCTGGACTGGGGAGTTTTATACCACCCCAAAAATCCTGCAAAAACCAGTCAGCCCTGGGTCACCTCTGAATGTGCTGCAGCTATAACTCACCAAAACCACCACTTCAAAATCTACCACAAGGAGCAATGTAGTTCAGCCCTCACTGCATTCAGAACTGCCTACAATTGCTGCACAAAAGTTCTAGAAAATGTCAAGTGCAGCTATACATGAGCAGCCCAGACCAAGATTGAAAAGAAACAAATTGGATCCCATGAATTCTGGAACTTCACCAACCAAATCATGAACAGAGGTAAAGTGGCTGTGCCCACAATTATAAATGGCTCAGAGATCATATCTTCCTTGACAGATAAGGCTTCCCCTCTATTTTTGCCTCTAACTCAACGTTAGACAACAAAGACCAGCCCCTCCCCAACTTCCCACATCTCACTGAGCACAATCTCAGTAATATTATCAATACAGCATGAAAGTCTCTGGATTTAGATGTATTCTTGACCCAAGAAAAATTCTGGTCCAAAAATGGATATTTTTCCTAGAGTCTTCTCAAAGTTATTCAACTGTTCATGTGAAGAAGAAATTCTTCCCTAGACTGTGGAAGGTGTCAAGCATATCCCAGTTTTCAAGAACACAGGGTGTTATCTGCCTATCAGTCTCCTCAGTAAGCTTTTTGAGGCCATAATCAATAAGAAATTTGTTGAGCACCTAGAAAAGAACAACCTCTTCAGCAACGGATTTTGGTTGGCCCAATCCACTGCTGACATCCAAACTACCATCACTCACAGAATCAGTGAAGCTCTTGACAACAAACACACCTCAGGGAACATAGCATTAGATTTCTCAAAGGCTTTCGACAAGGTGTGGCACAATGGTTTACTACACAAGTTCTCCAGTTATGAAATCACTGGAAGGGTCTTTTCAATCTTCGGAAAGTGCTCAGACAAACTACATTCCCTAGCCCCGCCAATCAGACCTTCATGGCACGAACATGCCATGCCAATTACAGAGTAGCAAGCAACCCACATTCCCTCCGTATTCCATCAGTGAGACATAAGTTCCACTTGAGCAGTTTCTTCCTCCAAACTACTGCTCTGTAGAACCAACTCCCAACAGGATGTTTCCCTGATCACTACAATCTTAACGTGTTCGAGGCCAGAGTTAACTGTTATCTTCCACTCCGAGACACACAAATGGCCTCCTAATGTAACCCTCTACCTCAAGTGGCCTCGGGGCCTTGTAAAGGGTGAACCTTACTTTTTAAAAAAAAAAAAAAACGCTTGCTAAACTATTTTATTTTTTCTACTTGGAATGACACTCCAGCGTCTCCGTTCCCTTGACACATGGGTTTCCCTCACATTTGCTGACTCAACTTTGGCATATATATCCCAACCAAATATTTTTCTTGTTGACTTCATCTTCTGTTGTCTTAGCAAATTTAGATGGCAAAACCTGCTTCAAAATATTATCCTTTGCTTTTGGTTCAGATTCTGTATCAATTTTTTGGACTTTTATAAAGAAGTCCGATATTGTATGAAATTGTTGCTTCGTTTCTTGCAAGGGTCTCCTATTTTACTTTTACGTCAACTCTCTCTTTCTCCCTATTTTTTCTACACAGCTACTGTTATCTATCTCTATGTTTCTTTTTACTTTTTTTTCTTCCCTACTGTTTATTGTTGTGTGTGTCTATTAAAGTTTCACTAGGTGTACACACACACACACACACACAGCATAACTAATATATTACCTAGACCATCAGCTATTAATATATAAGATTATTTTTTAATAATCCAACAACCAGTTCACTAAGGATTTACAATTTTAAGAATCAGTTTGTGTGAACTGGTAGGATATATAACTACTAAAATATATAAATGTGTATTATATATATATATATATATATATATATATATATATATATATATATATTGTGTTGGCTTTGAATACATTATATGTTAGTACTTGGATTTATAATAACCTTTTATTATTAATGATCTCTGGCTGTATATTGACTAAATGCTTTTTATAAGAAATAACAGTTTATTATTAAATATTCATGTATTGAAACTGCTGTACATTTTCATCATCGATAGTTTTAACAAATCAGGATTACAGAATTGCTATAAATTTCAACTGTAGATATCTGATTTCGTACACAGTATATATTTTTTAAATTTTTATAAATGTTCTATTTAAGAAATAATTGAAACATTTTTTATGTAAATGCTTAGAATATTGCTGTCACATACGGCCTGATGCCCCTGCTATTTACCTTGAGCTCCTTGACAAAATCCAAAGAAGAATCAGCAATATTATCAGTCCTTACCTTGCAGCTCAGCTTCAGCCATTTTCCTACAGTTTCCTCTCTGTGCCTTTTCTATAAATACGTTCATGGTAATTGTTCAGATGAGCTATGGTATCTAGACTTTTTGAATTTAAACACAGTACTAGACTGGTATCGAGATCTCATCAATTTACAGTTGAGCTGGCTAGATGTAACTGTAAATTCTATGCTAACAGTTTCTTTTCTCACACTTGTGGAACTCCCTTCCGGCTCCATGCTTTCCAGCCAACTTTAATCTGCAAAAATTTTAATGCAATGTCTATTGCTATCTGCCATCCTGATTACTCTTTTCTCTTCCCACTCATTACTAATGTTTCTATTTCTAATTCTTCTGCACCCAGTAACCCCTTAGTGACCTTTCTGCATGGGTTGATACTGATATTTTAAAAAAATACCTTAAATGAGATATCATAAACAAAATTCCCATAAAAATTGCTTACCATTTTCTCTTGTAAAGAAAACATTAATGAGAATTCAAAAGTTTAGCACTGTGAGTCATTTACCTATCATGTTTTTCTTTTCCAGTTAAAAAAATTAAGCAAAGAAAATATCTCACTGAAAGAGAAATCTGCCAATGTGGCAGATGACTTGGTTCAGCAGAATCAGCAACTGTTGGAGAAAGTCAAGAATCTTGAAGCAGAATTAGCTGCCACTTGTTCTCTTACTAATGGAACTTCTGAAGAACCCACTAATACAGGTTGATGTTATTCTAATATAAACTTTACCAAATTCTTGAACTTTTGTTAATTGCAACATAATTTTTTTCTTCTTTAGAAAAAAATCTTATCACATAAGTATCATGGATGTTTTACAAGTACTAGACTGACTACCAAGATCTTTTTGAACTCAGCATATTCCTTCTCCTAGGTGAATTTATGATAAGAACCCTCACTTACAAGATGGAATGTCAAACCTTTTTGCCTCCAGCCTGCTGCACCAACTTTCAAGTGCAGTTGTTTTAGAGGGATTTCTGAACATCTAATGTAGTTTTAATCTCAAATGCTTGAATCCCATTTCAGAGATGTTAACTGGCCTGTCTTGTATTCTGAAGATGTCCGTTATATCCATGTGGGATCTCAACTCCCTAATATGTGCACCATGTGAGTTGGTGAGGCCAAAACTGCTTGTTTAAAAATATATATACACTTTTCTTTAAAAATCATATATACACTTTTCTTTAAAAATCATCATACTTTTTTTAAAAAAAATCTTCAGTAAAAATAATAAGAATTATTTTTATTTCAATCAATTCATTCTGTTAATGCTTTCAATGTCATAAGTTTTTACAGAAGCCAAGAATTTCAAATTGAAGATGGCATGCATATTGGGTGTTGCTTTGAAGGTATTAAAAAAATTATAATTATGCTATATTAAGACTTAAATTTCAATTTTTGAATTCTTTATTTTTTTTCTTTAAGAAATTTGTTTAAGAAAGTTTGAAAGACTTTGATATTTGTTCTGTTAAAAAGAAGAAAAATTCAAGTCCATGTTTATTTTTCCTGTCATTGGTTTTGATTTCAGACTGTTTGGAAGTAATGCAGGCAAAGACATATACCAGCTTTAGCCATTTTGTAATCCTGTTAGAAAAGGGGTCCTGTTCATTATATAAATAGTGTCAATCAATCCCTGATTTCATAGTTTCTGTACTTTGTTTTTATTTACAAATGCCAAGTTTCAAAATGTGTTTGTCATTTGATAACTCTTTAAGAAGTCATGAATTGATTTGTTACTATATTATGAACAGAGCTCCCTCTTCTAAATTGATTAAAAAAAAATTCCTTATTCTTTTATGAGTGAACCTGTCAGTTTAAGTAGTGCCAAAAAATATTCATTTAATGACTCCATTTGAAAATTTGAAAACATTTCTTTGTAGAAAATGAAATCATTTCGAAGTTGAAACAAGAAAAAGAAGATTCACTTGCTGAGGTAAGACTGTCACTCTTGTACTTTTGAACTTCTGTTTATATATTTTGCATTTTAGGTCATCTATCGATATGGTCAGAGCTTTGATTGAAACTTCTGATTTTTTTATTTTCTAACAGATTGAATTCCTTAAGGCTGAAATTGTGTATCTCCACATGAAAAATGAGAATTTGAAAGCTCGTATGGAGAGTATTGAAAATGGTGACCTAAAAAATGGTGAGCCTGAGGAAGTCAAGTAAGTAGTTATTGTTTTCTAACCTGCATATTTTATCCTCGAATTTTATTTTCCTGTTAAAACAAACTATCCTCCCTATGCTTCTATCAATGTTATCAAATCTGTCTAAACAAAGGCAATGCTGAATAGTTGCAAAACATTTTATTTTTATTTAGAAGTGGGAAGTGGGAGGCAAATAATTATTTATGCCTTGTCTTGAATCTTCAAATAAATGGAGAATTTTTAAAGTCTATAACTTGTCTTTTAAAATTTCTTTTAAATAACATGAAATTAATTTTCTTTTACATTACAGTTTTGAACCTGTTTGTTCATTTTTCGTAAAATTTAAATAAAAATTTAGTTGGTCTATTTATGAAATGTAGCATTTTAATTGCTTATTTTAAAATCTTGAAAATTTGTGTATCGAATGGATGGGGGGTATCAAATACTTTAACCAATTAGCAAAAAATACTTCATTGTTTTATTCAGAAATTACCTTGCGTACCTCATCTCTCTTGTGTGTTTAAAATAGGTGTTATAAAATTATTCAATGAAAGACTCCTATGAAAGCTAGTTAAGCATTAATAATTATCTGGATTTGTTGGAATTCCATTGACATTGATAACTAAGATTGTCCATTGTTTCCAGTTCTTTTTAAAACCATTTATCCCATTCTTCACTCATTGATTCTTGATATTCATCCATTAAGCTTTTTTTTCTTTCCTCTCCATCCCTTCCTCTGTTTGTTTTTAGCTTTCCTTTCAATTGGATTCTCCCACCACTTTCTTACCTCATATGTCACCTACTTCACAATATATTTTTCCTCTTCTTCCTTGCTTTTCCCAATTCCATACTGTTTCATTCATACGCATATGTGGGGGGTTTCTTGTTAAGAAAATGTAATTCATTCCATTTCAGAAAGGTTGTGACTCAGGTAGATATTACAGATCCTAGGTAGAATAGCATAGTAATGGCCATACATACAAGTAGATTAATCATAAAAATTCTATTTATCTAACATAGAATAGTTACTAAAAATTGTTTATCTTAAAAGCATTTTGGGAAATGTGAATTAGTCATAGTCTCATATTTCTAACTTTCTTTCAGGAAGCGAAATATTCTTCCACCTCGTCTTTTCTGTGATATATGTGATGAATTTGATCTCCATGAAACTGAAGACTGCCCCAAACAAGAAATGTCAGAAAGTCCACCCTGTACACAATATCATGGCAATCCTAAACAGGAAAGGCCTTTCTGTGAAATTTGTGAAGGTAAGACAAATATCTTGTTTTTATCCTGTAAGTTATGATTGTATACGAAAAACAAAGTTAAATGCATTCATGTCTGCCTTTAATATTTTTTTTTATCTTTCATCAAAAGTAATTTTCTTCAGGGAAAATCTTTTTAATGCTAATAATAGTTTACATGATACTTTTCATATTACAGTTGCATCTAAAAATACTGATTATTTTACTGCCACATGATAAAATGTTAAGGCTACATTTACCCATTACCAATATTTCATTGCCAGGATTTGTTTTATATAGCAGTTGTGTTTAGTGTAACTAAAAGTTTTCAGCTGAAAACATAATTATTGATTTGGCTCAACTTGTTGGTCTCTCATAAGTGTTTAATATTGGGTTGTCTGTATCTGCTTGGGACTGATAAATGGGGTAATTGACCAAAATATTGTTATGCAGAGGAAGCAATATGACTTCCAAGTGTGATAGGAATGTCAATACAGATTAAAGGGATATTTTGTAAAATATAAATAAAAATTATCTTTGTGTGTATTATGTACTCTTCCATCAATTTTGAAGTATCAAGGCTCAACAGTTTAGTTTAGCACTGAACTGCTACACTATCCACACAGTTTGCTTTTATAGAACCAGCCATATTTTTGCTTGTTGATTTGCTTGTATAGAACCAGCCATATTTTTGCAAGAACTGATAAGGAAAATGGTCCATAGTGTGCCACAAAGTCTCTAAATAGCCCTTGTATGATTTGAATTTGGTTTTCATTTTCTCATACTGGCTGCCACCTAAGACAAGAGCTCATTCTATCTTGCTATTGAAACCTATACCTGGAGGAAGATGGATTCATGCCTTTTCTTAAAGCAAAATGAACAAAACACAATCAACTGGAATTTGAACTCATCATTTTTCCATGCTAATAACTGTTAAAACTATATGCTTTGAGAAATTGTTCAATTTCTAATAATGTAAGGGATATCATTTGCATACCAATTCAAATAAAACATCTGAAAGTATAGAATACTTGTAAACCTTTCTATCAGCTGATTTACACAGACTACATGGCTATACATATTATTTTAAAAGCAAGCATATCTATTATGTCTGATAACTATAAACTACATTTGGCAACAAAGCCTCTGATCAGGAGATTGGAGGATTTGAGAAGCGTGGAGCCACCTCTTGCTATTGTTCCCAAGCCTAGGGTAGTAGCACCTGTTAGGGTCCCAGCTATGGGCAAATAGTGAACCCCCAACCAAAAGCAAAACCTTATGAAAGTATAAAAATACAAGCAATACATTTTTATATAAAAAATTACCAACCATACCTATTTATCATAGAATTACCAACAATATATTTATCTGTAGTTGAAGGCATATTTAAAATATTTAAATTTCGGCATTAGATAACCCTTAGCCGCTAAACAAAATCAACCAACCAAAATTGTATCTGAAGGTTAAAAATAAACTCCATCTAGACATTCATATTAAACATTCAACATCATTAAATGAAAGCCTTTTGCCTTTTCCATTAATATAGTCACTGTCACTCATTTAAAAATATAAACTTCATGGCAGTTAGTAAATCTCATCACATTTCAGTGTTATTGCTGTGGCCAAACAATACTTCTTCCTCATCTTTTATTTCCTATTTCATTGCTGACTGCCTTCCTCTGTTCTGTTCATGCTGCTTTTCTTCAAAGTTCATTCTGATTTCATTTCTACTCTGTTACTTAAAATAGATTTTAATCATTCAGGGGTTTTTTTTTTTTTTTTAATAAACTTTCATTATAATCAATCAAGAATCTTTTTAAAAATTATATAAATAAGAGGCTTTAACTTTCTTGCTTATGAAAATAAATGAGAAACAAAGATTACATTTTTTTTTATATAGAAATGTCTCTTAAGCAACCATCTACACATTGTGAGATATGATTCTACAAATTAATCAAAAAGGGAAAGAGAAAAAAACATTTCTCACTCATGTCACAAGATATTATTTTGTGATTTTTGTTTCTATTAATTCTGAAAAGCAATTTTGAAAATTTCTCCCCATCATTTTTAACAGATAAATTTTTAGTTTTCCAATTATACAATTCCATTTTTGCAAATCTTTTATGTCTTCCATTTTTGATTTTTGCTTATTATTTTTGTAGCCTAGTTTTTTAACACTTAAAAATTTCTTTACTTGATTCATTATTAGTGAATAAACTGAGAAATGAATTTAAAGTAAAAAAATAATCTGATAGTTATTTGCTTTTTAAAATGTTCATCAGTCTAGATCTTATAAGTATTGACTTTTGAATATAAACTTTTTAATCAGTTTTATGTACTTGTAGGTTTGAATTTTGTCACTTTTTATATTTAAAATACAATGTGAAACTCAAATATTTTTGTTCATAATTTACAAATATTGGCAATTTCACAATGACTTAGTTTCTTTGTTCCTGTGCACAAATATAAGAATATGAAATAAGTCAATAAATGGCCAGTCAGAGCGGCCCAATCTGATCAAGCGGCTGGTCATGACAAACCCTAGCACCGATAACTATATCAATTTATGGAATACTTTATAAATAAATACAATACCCCAAATATAAACCGGAATAAAATACCATCTCTATACAATTTATAGGTGCTAGAAGATGGCTGAAGGTCAGTTGGTTTGAAGAGATCTAGACTTAGACATGGCTGGGAACATGCCAGTTTGTATGCATATTTGGGAAGTGCAACAAATGGTTTAATGAGTGCTCAATCTCTCTCAAATATAGTATACTGGTTTGTGTAACCATGACCTGTCAAATCAACTGGGTTTCCTCCTTGACACATTCCAATGTCAGGCTCTGAGGTGGGTGAGGAGCACAGGCAGTGAATATGAATAAAAAAAATAAAAGCAAAAAAAAAAAAAGATGCCTTTCAAACTCTGATTCTGAAAAAAAAAATTAATACAGAATTTCCAAGAATTTTTGTGCTCACATCCCTAGAAGAAACTCCGCTAGCAAAACTTTCCTCTTGACTGAAAAGGTACTATCCAGTAGGCTTAATCCTAAAACAGAAAGTGAGAGATAGCAATTTGCTAGTTGAGGTGGAAACATAGGGAACATGCAGAAAATAAAGATGAAGGCCTTTCATAATATCGAAATTAAAACCTTCCATTATGCAAGATTGAATACATCTAAGGGAGTCATTAGAAGTAAATAGTTGTCTCTGGCCACACCTGAGGAAATTATATCTGCCTTAAGAAACCAAGGGGTCAGCAATTGCCATAGAATCTCAATTAAAAGAAAAGGAGGGAAACAATTATAACTGACACATATACCCTTACTTTTGGCACACCTGACCCCCCACAAAAAAATAAATAAATAAAAAATAGGGTACAATATTGAGCCAGTGGAACAATATATCCCTGCTCCACTAAGATGCTTTAAGTGCCAAAAATTTGGATATTATAGGGATAGCTGCAGGAGTCACCTAACTTGTGGAAAATGTGGCCGAAGGGATTTAAGCCATACTAAAGAAGAATACCATGATGTGCTCTCAGGAAAGCCATCCAGCATACTCATGAACATGCGATTTCTAGAAAAAGGAAAGGGAGATTGTCAAAGTAAAATATAAAAGAAATATCTCATTCTCAGAAGCAAGGCAAGTAGTAGAAGGTTACTTAAAAGATGCTTCCTACATAAAAATAACAGAAAATAAGACTACAAATAATGCTGGTCAGCCTGACAAATACAGAGCCCTCATTGAGAAGTTACACATGGGACCAAATGAATGGCTCAAATTTCAAACTTACCTAAAAAGTCTATATTCCAAGAAAATGGATGGTGCAGGCTGAACTGCAAAAAAAAAAAAAGAAGGAACAATGAAGGAACTGAAATAATAAATAAAGAAAAAACAAATAGTAAAATGACAGGTCAAGCACAAATCATTCCTACCAAAAATACCAAATCTCCTACTAAACAAAGGTTACAGTGATCTCCTATCTGTCCACCAAAACCCAGGAAATACAGACTGAAAAGCTTATCTCCCAAAATCAGCCAAACTAAAGCAGGAAATCCACAACGACCAAATTCTGACGCAAAACTGATTTGACGGATTAGAAAAGATGGAGGTGAAAAGCCAAAACCCTCAAACAGCTAAAAACTCCAAAATGAAAACCTAGGAAAAAAGAAATCAAAACCACATAAGCTAAAGTCTGAAAACGTTTAAACAGCCATGCATAAGATAATTCAACGGAACTGCCATGGAATAAAGGCAAATATAAATGAACTGCCTTTGTTAATGACAGACCTGTCACTGTCAATTGTTTGCCTTCAGGAAACATTTCTTAAGCAAGGTGACAAAGTGAATATAAAAGAATACCAGCAATGCAACTGGACACATGACACTGGGCTTCCTGCATCTGGCAGTATATCTATCCTATGTGACATTATTTAGCTATAGTAATTGATTAACTAATTAACCCTAAAACTTAAACAAGAAAATACTGAGAACGGAAAACTTTGATTTACATAAATGCATTTACTGGCAGCTACTCTGCAATACATTTATCCGTATATGACCCATCAATCTATATGGATTTCTCTTGGAAGGTTCTAGTAGACACATGCAGTAATGATCACTTGCCAATTGTTCTGCAAAATTCAAAACATAATGATAAAAATCCTCTCTTTTGGAAATTAGGTGGAGCGAACTGGGACAAAAACTTCCCAGATATGTGGAGGCAGTTATTCATCATCCCTATTCCAAGACCTGGGAAGGATGATGCAGACCCTGAAAGCTACAAGGCGATAGCTCTAACAAGCTGCCTATGTAAAAATATGGAGAGAATGGTTAACAGGTTGACTTGGTATCTAACAGCCTAATCAGTGATTACCAATGTGTTTTTAGGAAAAAATGAAGTACCATGGATCACTTAATATACCTAGAAACCTTTGTAAGGGAAGCTTTCATTAAGAAAACATCTCATGGCAATCATTTTTTAACTTAGAAAAGGCATACAATACAACATGAAAATTTGGTATCTTGAAGGATCTGCATGAACTAGGTCTAAAAGGAAGGCTGATTCAATTCATAGGAAATTTCCTGAAAGACCAGAGGTTTTATGTCCATATAGGAAGTACACTATCAGAACTGCAAAAACAAAAAGAAGGGATTCCACAAGGAAACATTCTTTCAGTGATACTATTTTGCATAAAAATTAACTCCATAGTTAAAACCCTAAACCCAGAAGTGTGATGCTATATGTCAACAATTTTCTAATTATGTACAGATCTCAACATATGGATATCATAGAAAGACAACTCCAACAATGTCTCAATAAAATACACAAATAGTTTACTGAAAATTGGTTTACATTTTCCAAAACAAAAACCCAATTTAAAAAAAAAATTTTTTTATTTATTTATTTTTTTAAAAATCATTTCACCCCAAGAAATGCCACTAGTATGCAGGAGGTTGAGAGTGAGAGAAAAAACTGAATATAGGGGTACTGATAAAAGATGAATAGGGGATGAATGACAGAAGAAGGCAATTGATGTTGCCTTTAAATTTTTAAAGATCATTGTTTTCAGGGAAGCAAGTAAACAGAAGGGAGTTCCACTGTCAGGAAGTGCAATAAAAGAAATTGTTGGAGTAGAAGTGGCAGTTACATTTAACTATTTCAACAGGGTGGGACTTAGACGCCACTCTAGTAGCACACTTAAATTCATGTAGTCAGGGCACCAGGGGGAAAAAGCTTGTCCGAGCAGTTGCCATAAAAATATTTGTAGAAAAGACAGGAGGAAGCCTCATCACATCTGTGAGAAAGTGACTGAAGTCGAGATACCAAATCAAGATTAATTACATTGCAGATCCTTCTTTGGATTTTGTCAAGAACCTCAAGATGAATAACAGGAGCACCTGACCAGATATGGCAACAGTATCCAATGCATGGCCAAATGGTAGATTTGTAAAAGTGAAAGATGAACTCTGATGAGAAAAACTTTGTGACATGACACAATGAATCAACTTTCCTGGCAGCAGATGCAGCTATTGATTTAATGTAGTTGTTCTACTTCAAGTCAGTTGAAAACATGAGGCCAAGAAGGTGCAGTGGCACACTCTCCAGGAATCAAGCATCAACCATACTGATGGCAGGCAGGGAAGTTTCTCTATGGTGGTTAAATGAGAGTAGTTTAGTTTTGGGGGCATTAAAATTTACAAACCATTTCCTGCTCCAGTTAACCACTGTTTGGAGGTCCTTTTCAAAAGCAGCGTCCAGATTAACTTTGTCAGCTCTGACATATTTGCTATTGAGACAGGAGTAAATGGTAATAAAGTAGCCCTTAAAGCTTACATATATGGCCAGCTTGCCAAACCCTGTCAAATCTAGATATCTAGAGCCACAGCTTGAGCTTTTGCTTTATCATCAAGAGCTTATTCAGTAATGGTCAGCGGTAGACTGGGCAAAACAGAAGCCATACTGTTTGTCAGAGAGTAGGTCATGAGAAGTAAGATTCTTAACTACTTCAGCGTTGATTAAAGTCTTGAATACTTTTCCAAAAAGTGGTAAGAGACTAATAGGGCGATAGAGGAGGACTTCCAACAAGCTGGAAAGCAAAAAGCAGCAAGTTGTAGTTTAGAGAATACTGGAGCCAGCTTGGAAGCACATTTCTTTAGGACAACGGCTGGGATACTATCACCTCCAACTGTCTTATGGGAGTCTAATTTAGAAGTGATGTCCAAGACCAGTGACAGAGTTATGCACATATCATTCAGTAGAGCTTCAGTTCTCGGGGGGGAAATCAGGTATGGGTAATCCAAATGAGTTAAGTGTTGATTTGGAAGAGAAATTCCAAGAAAAGAATATCTGCTGTAGATGTCGGATGTTCAATAGAGGAGGGATTGAAGATTTGCTGTTGTTCAGCACACTCTTGTAGAGCCGCCAATAATTTCTAGATGCCTATATTTCTGCAAATTAAGATAATTGTACAATGACCCATGTTTAAAATTAGATGGAGCAGCAACCCCAGTAGTGGAACAACACAAGTTTCTGAGCATTATCTTTGTTAAAAAAAATTAATGTTCATTCCCTATTTAAAATATTTAAAAATAAGATGTAGCAAAACCCTACAACTTCTACATGTAGTGGCCCATACTGAATGGGGTTCAGATCAACTAACATTAATCCAATTATAGAGATTAACTACTTCGCTCAAAACTAGATTATGCTAGTCTCATCTATGGGGTGATCAGAAAGTCTAAAAATTCTCAATGCAATCTCTTAAGGTCTCAGATTAGTATTCAGGGTGGTTAGAACATTCCCAGTGGAGAGCTTATACACTGAAGCTAATGAAACACCTCCACATTTACAGTGCACTAAACTGGCATTATAGTACTATGTAAAAATAGAATCATGCCCAGCTAACCCAGCTTACAGCAGTACCTTTGAACAAAATTACTGCAATCTATTCCAACAAAAAGATAATGCTATACAACCTTACAGACTCAGGATGAAATCCATTGCTAAAGAGTTAGGCACCACACTCTCAAATCTACAAGAAATATTCCACCACAGACTATCAAGCTACCTGAAGAATTGCCCAAAGCAAAAAACACACCTATACACATTCCAGGGTAAGTTTCAGGACATATTGGCAAACTTCCCTAACCATACACCCATCTATACAGAGGGTTCAAAATGTGAGGACAAGATAGGATGTGCAAAAAAGGGGAAGCTCTATTTCCACTGCAGACTTATATGATCAAGCTTAGCTCTCAACATTATCTCAGAGAGCAAACAAAAAAATTTCTAATTTTTTCAGACTCACTATTTGACTTAGAAGAAAAAAAATCCAACCCACTTTTGAAAATATTATGCAAAATGAGCATTATTAACAAATATAAAGACATCAAAACTATGCTGGATTCCTAGCCACATCAGAGTTAAAGGTAATAAGGAAGCAGATCTAGCAATCAAGTCTGCTTTAGATGTGAATGTGGATACAAGGACCAAAATCCCATGTATAGATTTTAAGGAGGATATTAATAAATACATTCAAAAGGAATGGCAACTGTACTGGGATGGTAACCCACATAAACTCTTCACAGTCCAGCCCAAAATAGGAGAATGGAAGTCAGCTCACAGAAAATCTTGTAAGGAAGAAGTGGTACTGGCCTGCATATGTATTGGCCATACAAGATACTCGTACTTATTAAAATCAACCAGTATGCGAAGCATGTAAAACAGCATATACAGTGCAACCTCAGGTCTTGAACGTCTCACATGTCGAACAAATCTGTTTTCAAACAGAATATTTGAGAAGTAAATGCCTCGGTTATTAAACAAAATTTCGGTTCTTGAACAACATTGCCGAACCGAGTTAACCCAAAAAGAATAATTTCTGAGTTGACTGCTGTGTTGTATCATTCATATATTTTAGAATAGTGAAAATACCATTGAAATTTATTAATATTAGTTTTCAAACATTATAGGATGACCTGGTATATTGTTGAATTAGAAAAATAGTTGGTATTACCAAGTCACTAAATTTGAATTCTCCTACTTAATTCATCTGAATAATAACACTTAAATAAAGTAATAAAATTTTGTGAATTTATTTGATTTTGTTTTAAAAAGTAAATTTTTTTTTTTTTTTTTAAATTCAATTGGGTTCTTGGCTTCTACATTTAATATTTTGTTTTCAATATCAGAGATGTAACTCATTAATCACAACTAATTTGAATCAACACAAATTTCAAATTTGTTTGCTATTTGAACAGTAAGAAATAGCAACTTTATTGTAAATATCTGGAAAAGCAGCCTGTGCTCAACTGTAAAATTCTCTGGTCATATCATAGTGAACATCTACTGCAACTGGATTTAATAAGTCATTGATGATGTTATACTCTCACTGAATTAAGGGATCAGTATTATTTTGAAGATATCTTGCTATGATAAGATTTCTAATGATTAGTGAAGATGTATTTGGTTCCATTTCTTATTTTGGCCATCTTCAATATCTTTATAAATGTAAATGTCAATGTGTCACACTTTTTCAACTTTACTCTTAGAGGCCATAGTCCAATATATCATACCATTTTGGAATCAGACCGACCCCATGAACAAATTAAAAACATTCTGTAACTGCAATCCTGAAATTTTGGATTCCCATGTTTTCATTACTGCATTTGTTTTTGAATTCTGCCATTCTTGGCTTCTATTGATAAAAACAATTAAAGGGACACAACTCTCTAACTTTCAATAAAATGTCTCACCTGAAATTTTGGATTCCCAAGTTTTCATTACTGCAATTGTTTTTGGTAATTTTTTTGTACAATAACAATTTTTATAACTTGGAAGTAAATCTGGGAATTTGTTCATATGGAAAGTAAGGAAGGACATACATACATAATTCAATATTTAAATGCAGCGATCAATTTTGAGTTTTTCTATAGTTTATTGTTGCCTATTGCATATGGCAGCAGTATGCCTCGCAAAAGAAATCTCCGCCAACAGAGGAACAGATTGCAATCAAAAGAGCCAAGGCTGCAGCAAGGAAAAGTCCCATGCAAATGAAAAACCAGATCAAATGTTAGCCAAGAGAGCTTCCAATTCAAAGACTTAGGTATTCTCAAACTCCTAAACAAGCCAAAGACCCAATCAAGAGCACTCCGCAGGTGCTAGCTTAAACGCTGTTCAATAGGCAGCTTTTAAGCTAGTTATAAATAGAATCTTGTTTTGGGGCTATATTCTTTTTCAAAATAGAAATGTATATTCATTACCCTTTCTGTATTTCTAATTATTTCTCTATGTTTTCCAGGTAAGTATTTCTTTCTTTATTGCATATACTTTATCTCTCTTCTCTTTAGCTCTTCTTGCTCAGCAGCCAATGATAAATGTGCCTTTTCTACTATTCTTGCTATTGTTTATTTCCATGAAAACTGTCACTTTCAAAATAATTTCTTTTTTCTTTTTAAATCTTTGCTCATTTGTAAAACTGTAATATCACAATGAAAATGGAACGAAAATAAGTTCAAAATAAATAAATATAACTATTGACAAGCAACAGATAGATGTTTACTACCATTAAGTCTGGCAAATTAATTGGAAGTTTACATCTATGAATTTGATTTTGCATGACAAACTATATTTTAATAAGAATATGAAAATGTTCAGCAAACAAAATGCAACAAATCTAGCAGTTGTAGCACATGGAAATACAAATGTCTCTGTAAAAAATTTACAAGTAACAAACTATCTTGTCAATAGTTCTGTCTCTCATGAGAGACAGAACTATTGACAAGATATATTTTGTGTAGTAGGAACAGGGCTAAAATTCTTTTGCATTGCAAGAAATAACAAACCAGAATCTGCTATCATCTAAAATCTGGAAACATTTCCAAGCATGTCATGAAATGATATTTACCTTATTGTTATTTAATATCTTATGAAATTGCCAATTTGGCAAAAAAATATTAACAAAATGAGCTCTACTCCTAAAAATGTAATCTATGCTGATCTGAAGCACTTGCAACAGTTGAAATATCTGCTGTTAATATCCTGGCACTAGATTCCAGAGGAAGAGCTATTCTGAAGACACATTGAGAACCAACAGCTTATAAGGCAGATGGTCATAATGTTTTGGCTCCTCTGTATGAAAATCTTTTGATGTTTATATATGCATACATACATTCTAACTAATGAGTTCTGTAATATGTACTTGATCTTCACTCCTTATTTTATGGTCAAATATGTTTAAAAACAATAATGATCATTAATATACCAACACTTGAGTCTTTGCAATGTTTCTCTTTACAGGCAGTCCATTAAATTAATTGAATATGTTTAAAGTTCTTATTTTTACTTTGCTCTGTTTTTGGATATACTGTTTTAATTTTTTTAAATAAATAAAAATATAAAATAAATATGTAATGAAAATAACTGAAAATCAATAACTTATTTTATTTAGTTACCAACAATGCTTAATCTATTAAGGGAATTGATTTTGCAATTCCAAAGATTTTTGCAAAGGTATATTCAGAAAAATATATTCAGCTGACAAATGACTTCTTAGTTTAAAAAGTTATTTTTAATAATACCAAAATTTGATTACTTTGGAGTTGACAGTATGCTAATATTGTAATATGACCGTATATTAGCTTACACTTAAAATATTGGGACATATTCAAAACCATTTTATTTTATGTAAAAATTTAAAATATTTTTCCTTTGAACACATTTTATAATTACATGTTTTTTTGTTTTTTTTATGATGACTGTTGGGAATTTTATGCACATCTGAAAAATTATCTGTAGCTCTAAAGGTTTTCCACACATTGGAAATATTTTTTATTCAAAGGAGAAAAGAAATATGTGTGGTATAAACATTTGTCAAAAGTTGACAGAGTAGCAGTCTTTTGTTGTCCTTACTTAGGCAATTAATATAATTATAGGAAAGTGGTTTGTTCAGTTGTTCTTACACACACACTTCTAGTAAACATCATGACACGGAGTGCCATTGACATTTTATCTGAGGACAATATAGGGAAGTGTCAACTTAGGCATTTCCCTGCAAAAGTTAATATAAGTACAGCCAAGTGGAATTCAAACTGTTTGCCACTTCAATTATATCATTTACCTCACTGAAACACACACAGAAACACATATAGTATTAAAATAAAGCTCTGCTGTTGCAAAATAATTGTAATTGTATATTTATTTTCTCCATTAGAATCCAGAACAATTCATCTTCATCAATGCATTGGCTCCATCTAATTTAGTTGTCAGTCAAATTTAACCTTTGTTTTTACTAATTCCAGACTGAATCCTAATTTTAGTTATGTGATGCTGCCACTATTGCCATCACCTGCCTTTAATTTCTGAATGGCCTCACAGCACACAACTTTATGTACATCCTGGCCTAGACCTAGAGTTGCAAACATGCCTTTTTCTAAATAAATAGAGGCACACAAATTTGCTTATCTCAAATTCAGTATATTCCATTGACTGCATCACCTAAAGCCATATACATCCAATACCCATCTTAAGGAGAAAATTATTATACCAAAACATAACTTTTAGTAGTAAATCTGACTTTGTGTGTGTGTATATATATATATATATATATATATATATATATATATATATATATATATATATATATATACACATACACACGTGTGTGGTTGTTATTTTTAGTGAATACCAGTGATGTGTGTGTCATAGCCATTAAATTACAATATATGTGCAGGCTATAAATATCAGTTTTGTTTTATTTTCACAATAAATATAGTTCAACATGATTATCAGTTGTAGCACATGCAAAGGCTTATACTTCTTGGATATTCAACATGAAAAGACTTGTCCTTTTATGCAAATCTACTTCTCATATACAAAATTGTCCCAACCCCACTTTTATTTTTAACCTCATAATCAGAAGTTTTCCTGGGCATTATGAGAGCTTTTAAAATATATAGGTTAAAATCATAACAAAGATTTAGTCCTGAAATGGCTTCATTATTTCAATGTGTCTTGTTGCTACCCTTAATTATTAAGTAACATAAAAATATTAAAAGATTATTAATATAAATAAAACAGAAACATTTGAGTTGTAACTGATATTCTCAAGTTTCTTCTGACTTCTTTTCTCCTTACTCCCCCTTATATCTTTTCAACTTCTGCTTTTTTCCAAAACTATTACCATGGCAACAATGCTTTAGGATAAAAAAGGAAAGCTTCTTGAGATACTTTGATAGGAAAATGACAGGATCATGTGGCTTTATTGTTGTTGTTATCCTGCTATTAAAGATAGATGCTGGTTAATGAGCTTATTTCCCTTAGACAATTATTTTAATGAGTAAAAAAAAAAAGTAAAAATACCAAATACGAGAGAGAAAACTGTTTAGAATCTGTTTTAAATTCTGAGGATTTAATAATTAAATGTTAATAAGTAACATTAAATTTTAAAAGATTATTTTAAACAAATCTGGAAAAGCTATTTACGCTGGTTGCTAGATGCAATAATATTGATTGTATGACTCTTAAGTCTCATAATCGGTAAAGTGTTGTTGAGAAAATCTGTTGAATACTGTGGCAATTCATTATCTGATTGCTGCACCATAAGGCTGGTGATCACCTCCACAAGTGGCTATATTTAAACATTTATCAGTGAATGCATTACAAAATTCTTTTGAGCTGACATTTTTAAGGCTTCCTCTCATTTTGCAATTGACAATTGTAGAATTTATTTTATTTAAAAAGATTTCTCTTTGCTATTCATTAAGATCACTTTTCACCTCATTGTAATAAAAATCAACTAACTATAATCTTAAATCTTGTTTTACATTAACTTTTGTGTATATCAAATTGGTGCAGATAATATAAATTTAATCAAGTAAATTTATACTTGCAAAAAAGTTGTTTGTTAAAAAGGCCATTGTATTTTTTGTTTGTGATATATATCTTGTTTGTTATTTACGTTTTTTTTCTTGGTGTTGAATTTTTTTTCAAGTGAAACTCAAAGCCCATCACTGGATCCTGGTGTCTGCCCCTCATCCAAAATCCAAACAGTATAGATATTATCTAATAGATTTTATCATTTTGCCATTTCAATTGGTGAATGCCTTTACAAACGAAACTTACAAGTGAAACATGAAAAAAAGGGACCAATAAATCAATTTTAAATATAATTGACCAGCAAATCATTTTCTATTTATGCCTTTGTAAATGGCATCATGGTAGAGTAATGGATAGCGGCTCAGATTGAGGAATTGGAGAGCTGAGTTCGAATTCCAGTCGAATCCATTACATTCACTTACATGCTAATATCCTTGGGAAAGGTATGAATCCTCTTATCCCCCCAGCTATGGGTAAATAGCAGGATAAACCAGGTTCTATAGCCTTGGATGGCAACTGGTCTACTGCAGAGAAAAATGGCAACCTACTGCAGGAAAAAAAAATCTGCCTCATCAGTCATGTATCAAAAGATACATGATTGCCTAAGCGTGTATCACGCAAGGCGCATAACTGACTGAAATGGCATCGACCCCAAACCTTTTTGTTCCATCAGCCAGCTGTCTTGCCTGTGGTATATTGGATATAGTGTGTGAAAGCAGTGCCGCATAAGTTTCTATTCCTCTACTTGCATCAATATCCAAAATAGGATCTTTCTCAAAAATGGATGAAAAGATTATTTGCTATGACAGTCATAGAAGGGATTATATAATCATTAGTTTGGATATGACTAAACTGTTATGTCAGTTACCTGAAGAGTACAGAATGTGCTATTGTTAAAAAAGAAGCAACAAATATGAAAATAATGAGAAAAAAAAAATCTTTCCTTTTTAAATAAAAATATTCTGATGGAACTTGTATAAGACTCAAGTCAAGATATTCATTTGAAGAGAAAGACTTTAAAAGAAAATAAAAATATAATTACAGATGCTGATTATTAAAAATGCTATTCCATAAATAATCTATTCATTTTTTCCCCTCAAAATGGTATTTTTTTATGTAGTTTTTTTTAGTGATAAAATTAACCCTTTAAAATCTACAATTTGAGGTACCATTGTTGCTGAATTATGCATTGACATTACAAGATTATGATAGAAAGTTTTTCACATTGTCTTGTGAACTGTTTATATGAAGAGGAAACATTATAAACAGTAGATTATTAAACAAACATTAAGTATTTTGTCATTGTTAAGAAAATAAAATAAAGAGATGAAAATATTTGGAAATGCACTTAGATAGACAGGGTACTCCAAAAATAATGCATTGTATATTTCTACAAAGTTGTCACTGTTGGCTATGCATTTTTACCAGCTATGAACAAGAGCTTGAATGCTCTGTGCACAGAATGTGACCTGTTATACACATTTTTGTTGCATTACCCCCTGCCTAACTGTGCTCTCATCCACCGTATTGTCTCTGTAAACATATATTCACGAATACAAGTTTAGAGTAATAAAAATGACGCATGAGTTCATTATTCATTTAATTAAAAATGTTAACTGATACTATGAGACATGTTTAGATGTCATTTGTGTCTTCCTTGGCATCACTGGACTCCCCAGTGAAGAATAGGATCACTGCTTTACCACACTAGGTGTTGCTGCTGTGATTTCAAAGTTGTCTTTCTGTTAGACTGGTTACCAACCAAGGCTAGAGAGCCTAGTCTGCCATAGCTAAGAGGAGAAGAAATGGCTTCATACCTTTCCCAAGAGTATTTATGTGAAAGGGTACATGATGAACTCTGTTGGAATTTGAACTTCATATGCTAATTACATTTTCTATGCTGATAACTGCTACACTACATGCATGGCATGTAGTGTAGCAGGCAATCATCTATGTGACTGCTTAACCCCCTCCATAAATGTAAAGTGGCAAGTGTAATTCTAACAGAACAAACAAGTTAACATTTACTTAAAATTTTTCTTTTATTTATGAATCTTAAGAATTTGTCACCAGTGCTGGGCATTGTGTATTAGTGGTTATTACATTGTAGCTTGTCATACCTTTAGTTGATATGCCTTCCTGCTTTGTCTGCTAAGCCAGACCAACTTAACTGCTTTCTTTCTTTGCTTTCCAGCCTTTGGTCACCTGACTGCCAATTGTGATGTGGATGAGACATTTTGAAACTTGATCATCACTTCCTCTTCCTACTAGTATTTGCTGCATCAGAGCTTGATAAAACATACTGTTATGTTAGAAACAATTACATAGATTGCCTGCTCTTTACATGTTATTAATTATTACTACTACCATTACCACATTAATTATTACCACCACACCTCTATTACTACTTGTCCTCCTCCTATTCAGCTGAGACTGTTTGCAAGTCTACAGAAGGTCACTGCTCTGACACAAGCAAGACCATAGACTTCTTTCTGCCTTTTATGCGTGTGCACAAACACACCTTATGTTAATATGTATTCATCTATAACTACTACTCTACTGCTACTGCCTCTACTATTATAACTACTACTATTACAGTTGTCACACCTTGCTGCTGCTCCTCCTCCTCACTCATTTTGGGTGGCACCTTCAGTACAAACAGTAGCTGCTATGATTTCATTTATCATCACTACCATCACAATCATTTTCATTGTCATCATCACCATCATTAAATAACTCTAAATGATGACAATACAAATCTATTACTGACTAACCAGGAATTTCAAAACCAAAAATACAAGCAACTGACTAATTATCTGTAGACAATACATGGAAGCAAAAACATTATAGGTGCCTCAAGACAATTTACTTGCATATGCATATATGATATAAATCCATATATAAATTTATGCTATATAAATCAATGTACGTATAATACATGCTTTTTACACACCTAACAATGCAGTTGTTTACACTCATATATTCAGATCATTTTGACTATTTTTATATTTGTAAATAGTAATAATTATTGCAAAAATAACAATGGTGACAGATAATCTTGGACAATGTCAGCCTCAGTGCAGATGGTTGATGAAAAAAAAACTTTTTTCCTTGAAATATGGTCAGGGTAGGGAAGATTGCATTTGTTAAGTACATTGGAGATAGTGATAACCTTGTGTGCATTGGCATCACACCTTAGTTTATATTTTGTTGTTACCTAGTCTTTCACAGATGCTGATCCTCACCATTACTTTGCTGTCTAGCTTTATAGAAAAAAAAGCCCGCAAGATTTCAGACATTAATATAAATGAAATCTTTCACTCTCTTTTATTTTTGTTCTCTGACCCTCTTCCCCATAACATATCATTTGGCTACACAAGTCTCCAACACGACACTCCTGGCAATAAATTAATCATACTTTTTATTTATTTATTTATTTTATTTTGTCCTTTTTATAAATTTTCTGACCTCAAAACTTTTAGCCAGAAATACAACAGTAACCTGACAAAAAAAAAAACAAAAAAAAACAAAAGCTGTGGTTTTTTAAAAAGTTCATAGCACAGACAAGTCATAATTTTAGCTTTGAAATGAAAATTTTCAAACTCTAAGAAACAAAATGTTGTCTGTGCTAAAGATTAAAAATCAAATCCTTCAAAAATAATGAGAACCTAAAAATTTTCAGATGTGTAGGTTATTTTTGTTCATATTAACAACTTGACATGAATTTATAAAATATATTCTACCAAAAGCTATTTGGTGCATATTATTTTCTTTTTAGTCTTTTGAAGAACTGTAACAAAAGCTTTGAAAACACATAGAAAACTTTCTCTAGAATTAAATTTTTTTTTTTTAACATGAATCATTTTGAATTTACTTTATCCCTCTTCCATCACTGCCACTTCTTTTTTTTTCTGCATTCCGATTATGGAATCTTAACACATTTGTAATTCTTTAATTTTCTTAGCCTTTATCAAGATTCTATGAAAATAGTTTAAGTATTAACAATGCTTATTACAACATGTGGCATACAAGGGATTATACTTAAAAGTTATATTTTAAGGAAATTATTTTTTGCCTAAATGTCAAGTTTCCTTTACCTAGAGTAGTATTGATATTTCTAGTTTAAAAAAAAAGTTACAAAATAAAGACTTGCTCAACAAAATGTATCAATTACAATATTTCTTTTTAACTACCTTCAAATTTCTTTCTAGTGTAACATTGGTCAGCTTTTGATTTTTAAAAAAAAAAAAAAAAAAATTAACTTTTCTTCCTTGTGAATAATGAGTTTCTTTGTGGGAACACAGCTTGCTAGATGTTACATTCCAATAAAACCTTTTTGTTTTATTTCATTTTGTTTTTTTTTCCTTTAATTAATATCTCTTTGTATTGCACCCATCCCCTCCTTGTCATTAGGCTTCTTTTTTTCATCCTGGCCTCTGGAGTTTTGTATGCCTCTTTGTCTCTAAAAAGTATCCCCCCCCTTCTACCCCATAACTAGTAACTACATTTTCCTAACTTCTTATTGTGTTTGTTTATGATCAGGGCAACAACTCTTACTGATAATATTTACAGATTCATAAAAGAAATTAATTCTTTTTTAAGACTTTGCTGTATAAAGAGTAAGGAAAAAGTTTTCAGCATTTGAAATGGATCTGGAAAAAGGAAAAAATGGCTGATCTTTTTGTCTTTCTCTCCTTCCCTTTTATTTTTTTTATAATGGCTTTTAATAAAGTTGATTTTTATTTTAATGAATTTGAAGCCATCTTGTTATTGTCTTGTTTTCTCAATTTGTATGATCAAAATGTTTCTATGTACCCAGTTATTATTTTTATGCATTTTTTATTTGTAAATTATTCTCATCCTCAGCATTCTACAAAAGTTATAATTTCCATGTATAGCCAATTCCTCTCATGTGCCTCAATTCAGATTTTCCACAAAACCTGAACTGAGGTGTCACTGTAAAGTGATCTCATCCACTCGCATGAATTAAGCAACATTAGTTTTAATTAGAGATATGCCAAATTTATAAGTCTTTTCTTCACAGATTTGTTCAGCCTATTTGATGAGATTAGTTTTGGAAGCATTCTCTCTAAATCACAGACTGTATCTTTTTCTTGAGTTCATATTCAAAATGATTAATAAAAATTTGTGTCCAAAGTTTGGAGTTAAATTTTATTAAGTATAAGAAAAACATGGCATCCATTCTGCATTTATCCAAAAGCAAAAAAAGTTAAGACTAACTTAAAATCAGATCTTTGTTTTTAATTTCTAAGGAATTTTGCAAAACGTTTTTGTTCATAAAGATCATTCCACTGAACTTTGCTTCTTTTTTTTTCTATTTCTGAGGATTTGCTTTGTTAGCTTCCTCTCAACCCCAATTATGAAAATAATCTGATTTTTTTCTTTTTGTGTTTAAATATAGATAAATCAACAATTAACATATTCTTTTCATAACCTCATACTTAAACTATTTTCTAACTCGTTTACTTTAGCTTTCCCCTCTCTTTTATAGTGAAAATATCTTTATAATTTAAGTATTCCTAATATAAACACAAACCATAACCTGTGGCATAAGCTAAGATCCAAAAATGTAGGTCTCCAACTTTCCGTAGGGAAGTGTCAATGACTTGTCTACTTATGTTGATTCATGGAGAGAGAGAAATAACCAGTTTTACAGGTAAGTTAATATATTTAAGAGGCCTTCAGTCTACTCTTTTCAAATTTTCTATCATATTACTCTAAATTATATATATATATATATATATATATATATATATATATATATATATATATATATATATATATACACACACACAATATTTCAACAAATCACTTGGTTTAATTTCTGAATTTCAAATATTGGTAGATGGAATTGCAGATATTTTGTATCTGGTGTTTATAACTGAATTTGCGATTTAATAGTGTCTATGTCATTACTTGTATTTAACCATATTGATAGGTCAAATACAATTTGACGATTTCTACAAAAAAAATTCGTTTCAAGTCCCAAAATCTGCAATAAATGATGAAATGTACAATATATATATATATATATATATGAAAAAAGAAATTTATTTCATTTCATTCAATTTTTTTTAATTTTAGTTTCAATTTTAAAATTACAGACTTTAAACTTTTGAAATATTTTCATTGTTAGTTATATTAGACTATATTACTTTATAACAGAAGGAATATTACTCATAGTAAGTAAAATTATTTTCAATATCCAAGTATATATAAATTACAATTTTAAACCTTTATATTTTAAAATATTATTTTAGTAATATTAATGGAACTTACTACAAAATTATTGAATCATTTCTCGGATTTAGTAAACTTTATTTTTATTACTTAATTTTATTTATTTATTTTAAATATATGTAACCTAAGTAGTAAAGTTTCATATGTATGTACCAAGAACAGGTTAGAATTCATTTTTATTTAACTACAATTTTTAATTACAATTTTAAAATTACCACATTAATTTTTTTAAAATATTTTTCATTATTAGTTTTAATTGACTATATTACTTTATAACAGAAGGATAATTACTCATAGTAAGTAAAATTTTTTTCCATAACAAAGTATATATATGAGAAACAATTTTTAAACTATTATATTTAAATATTTAAGTAATATAAATGGCAAAGAACTACAAAACTATCTAAGTCATTTCTCAAATTTAGTAAACTTTATGTATTAATTAATTAAATTATTTATTTTAAATATATGTAACCTAAAATAAAGTTTCATATGTATGTACAAAGAACAATGGGTCATACATTAAGACCTTACATCATCTAGCTTTAGTTATAATTTCATTAAACCAAAAATGTTTTAGACATTCATTAAAGTGTTTGTTTATTTTTTATTATGAATAAAAAAAAATCTTTAGGATAATTTTATTTAACTACAATTTTTTTAAGCGGTGTTTATGTCAAAATACGTTTTAACCACAATTTTAAATTTTAAATAACAGTTTTAAAACATTTTTCCTGCCATTCAATAGACTTTTTTTTTTTTTTTTTTTTATATATTATTTAAGGAAAATTTTTTGACAATGACGGCATATAATAGCTATTTCATTTCTCTGATTCAGTAAATTTTTATTTTTATAAACTTAGTAATATATAGTTTCTCTTTGTATACAAAGAGGACATACAGTAATTTAATGATCTACAAATTCAGCTTTTCTTATTAACTTCCATTTTTACTGTAGGTGTTTTATTTGATTCTTTTAGATGCCAGAAATATTTTGAGAGAGATGTTTGATTTTTATATTTATTTATTCTAAAAAGTTTGATGTTGGTTGAATCTTTTTTTGAATTCATGGCTAGTGCAACCTATATATATTTTTATGTTATCAGGATTTTTCAATCGAAGAGATATTGCATTGGTATACTAATGATTCAGTGCAACATTTATTTTGTAGTGGGCAATTTTGAGGGTTTCTACAATTTACATAATTTTTTGTTTATTTTCATCTCTTTTTATTTTTATTTTTCTATTGTATACAAAATTTTTTTTTATTTTTGGTATAAGTGTTTATTTAAGATATTAGCATTATGGTTCTTAATAATTTTTTCTAAGTTTTTTGTACAGCTATAACTTAATTTTTAGTGTCTTTTTTATTGAAAATAGTACTTAGTTTATTTTCACTAGGAAAAATGTTTGACTATTAATGTGAGGAATTTATGTCCTAATTTGTTCTTTACCATTTATTTATATTAGGCGTATACCAAATTATTTTTTCTACATCTGTTTTTTCTATGAATTTTTCCATTTTCATTTTTTTATAAAGTTAGTTTTGGGTTTTTTAGCCACTATCTTTTAGAGCTTTATTATATTGGAATCATCAAAAATCTTGTTATTAGCTGAATTTGTACTAATTCGTTTTTTTATAGATAACGGTATATGTTTAATTATAGATTTAAAATTGATTTGATTTAGGATGTATATATAAAGGATTGGTGTTGGGTTTTTTATAAGGTGTGTATGTATTTTTATTTAGATCTAAAGTTATATCTTTAAAATTTTTTTTTTTTAATTTAGTACTAAAATAATTTTTAAGCCCATGCTTTTAAATTCTTTATATAGTTCTTTCTAATTCTATCTATTTTGGGGTTTAATTTAAATTTTTAAAAACCATAAGTCCATCGTCTCTTGATACAAACCATTTTAAAAAAATTCCTTTGTTAAATGTAAAATAGTATAATATAATTAAAAGAAAATATTTCAAAAGTTTAAAGTCTGTATTTTTAAAAAATTGAAATTAAAATTCAAAATTAAATTTATAAAATAATTTCTTAAAACTATTTTAAATAATCTTTAAATAATATTATTATGAATTAAAAAAGAATTTTGATAGGAAAAAAGCAAATATAGTAAAATAGTTCTTAATTATGAAATCTATTTAAGATGTAAGGTTTTGAAAAATGTCCTTTTGTACTTGACCAAAATGAGAAACAAATAGAAATTATTTATAAAAAAAAAAAAAAAAAAAAAAAAAAATTTAAATATATATACATTTTAAATAATTAAACTTGAATTAATCAATAAAGTTTACTAATTCTGAGAAATGACTTTAGATAGTTTTGTAGTTTTGCCATTAATATTACTTAAATAATATTCTAAATTAAAGTTTAAAAAAAAAAAAAATTTACATATACTTTGATATGAAAAAAAATTTTTTACTTACTATGAGTAATTATTCTTCTGTTATAAAGTAATATAGTCTATTAAAACTAAACAATGAAAATATTTTTAAAATTTTAAAGTTGTAATTTTGAATTTGTAATTAAAATTTAGTTAAATTGAATGAATTCTAACCTAAATTTCTTTTAAATAAACTACTACGCATTAAAAAGAATTCAAAAAAAAAAACACCTATTGTAAAATAAAATTAATATGAAATACCATAACATGTAAGCTTTTGAATGACCCATGTCCTCAGTACTTACATGTGAAATATTATAATAATAGGTTTATATATAAAAGAAAAGTTTACTAAATCAGTGAAATTAAGTAACCATTTCTGCTGTCATAGTCATATAAAAAAAAAAAAAAAAAAAAAAAAAATGTAACCTCATATACATAATTAAACTTAATGTTAAAATAATCCTACATAATATAATGGAGTCTAATACATTAAACTGTTCTTAAAAAAGAATATAGTAAAATAAAAATTAAAAGGAAAATATTTCAAATCGTAGTTAAATAAAAAAATTATTGTAAAAAAATCTTTAATTTTAAAAGATGACGTTGAAAATTTTTTTTAACAATTTTTTTTTTTTTTTTTTTTTTTTTTTAAATTCAGACGACATCCATTCAACCGACGTCAGGTTTCAGTGTAAAATACATCCTCACCCCTTACCAAATTGTAGCTAATAACTGATACAATGATACTGTCATAAGGAAAATCTAGACACCCCGTGTTCAATTTGAGTAGAATATTCTGTAACCATGGAAACGTGATTTTAGCTGTGTATTTAAAAACCCGGTAATTTTTAAAAGTTACTCAAAAATTCGCTTGAAGATGAAATGGAACTAATGCTTTTAATTTATTTTAAAAAAAAATAAAATTAGGGGTTTTAGCTTCTATTTTTGAAACATGGTTGGAACTGTGTAGTGAAAATAACCATATTTTAAATCAATTAATTTTAATATTATATATATATATATATATATATATATATGGTTGAATAGTCCAATACATTTCCTTTTCAGAAGAGGAACAAAAATTCATGCTTGAATAGAAAAAAAAATTATTTGCAGTTTAATTTTGTCAACAAGATAATGAAAAAACCATTGAAAATATATATATATATATATATATATATATATATATATAAATAAAAACGGAGCATTTACTAAAATAATTGTATCTATAAAAATAACATGAACAGTAAATATTAAAATAATTGTCAGACTTACTGTATTTCATTATATATATATATATATATATACACACACACACACACACACAGTCCACCTGATTACTCTCTTCTCATCATTAATGTTTTTATTCCTAATTCTTCCTCAACCCTATAAATATTTGTGTTTTTTCGGCATTATTGCCTTGTTTGGGACGATTTCAATTATTTTTTTATGGAATGGGTGGGTTTTATAATCTATTATTTTTTTTTTTCTTGTTAGAAATTGGGTCCAGTTCCTGTTGATGACTGTGGTCACAGCAAAGTGCCTCTGCTGCTCAAGACTGTAAGCAATTTACCTTCCTTTAATTTAAAAACCATTTTCATTGGTGATGAAAAACCAAAATCAAAATTTTCTTAATCAAAATGCAGTGTCCATGAATGAGGTTGAAGCTAATAACAGCAATGCAATTGAAATGGCTGAGTATGGTAATGATGGAGGGACAAAACATGGTGTCTGAAAAGGTTTCAGCTGCTGTGGAAGAATTGATGCAGAACCACCTTCTCTTCTTAAGCCTGGTCTTTCTCCTACTTTGGAAGAACCTGTTGGTAAGGAAAGCAAACCAACAATAGTAGAAAACTTTGGACAACTGTATATTTTTCGTTTAATATTTATTTTTTTTTTTTTTTTTTTAATTTAGTCTAATTTTTATTTTATGTGTTTGATAGAGGTAATGGAAATTTGTTTAACCAAATACAAATTAAAAAAAAATACAACCAAGGAAACTAACTCTGGTGAATATGACATAACGCTTTTCTCTAGAAAAATGTAACACAATTTAATGAGTCTATTGTTTTGTTAATTCTTTAAGACAAAAAAAAAAAAATCTTTGTTTTGCAGAGACTGTCAGGTCTATTTGGAGTCACGTTATTGTCATCAATTACTGCATCACTTAACACCTTGAAGTTTTTAAATTTTTTGGGATAGTCTATATGTTTCTGGCTTTTGATTTAATTGTGTACAAATAAGACTTTGCTCATATCATGTGGCATTTGACAATACCAACAGCTGTTGTCGTTAGTGGGAGATATTATAAGTTTGTATAGACGACATGAGCAATGTTGTTATGTGTCACAAAAGAATGTGTAGGCCAAAACTGAAAGTCTTTGATACTCTAGATATTAGACTAAATAAACTGTCTAATTCAGTTTAAACCAAGATTAGAAATATAGAATATTTCTCCCTTACCAATTTTTTTTTTTTTAATTATAAAATTGAATATAGTTTTATTGATTTTCATATTCCAAGTTTTTTTTTTTTTTCTTAGTAATCTCAATTCTATTATACATCTTTAAAAAAAAAAAAAAAAAAAAAGTGACTTAAATATTTATTTAAGCAACAAAAACGTGGGTGGGGAATATCTAATTGGAAAAGCTCAAAGTGCTTCAGGCAGTTTTCATATCACTTAAATTTTCCAAAATAATTTTTTTTTTTTTAAATAAATCATGCGGACCTGCCACATGATGAACATGATTTCTTAGAAACTAAATATAAATTTCCAAATAATCTATTACTAATTACATGAAAGTTGAGTGGAATGAATTTATAAAAATTTAAACCACCACTTGGGCATTAACATGATTTTAAAGTTCTCAATGTTAAACAGTTTGTCCATACACTAACAACTGTACAGCAAAGTGGTAATAATGTTTATCTTTGATCATGTTAAATTATTGGAAATTACTTTCTTACAGCACAATTTAAACTAAATATAATTTTGTATTGATTTAGGATGGCAGATTTTTATAATTATTACATATAGCTGAGTTTTCAGTTCAAATTTTCACAAATGACATTTATTGGTATTTTTTTGTGTACTTGCTGTATTGTAGACTACAAATAATTGTGCTTATTTAATTTTATGAAAACTTGAAATTTGATATAATTTTTAGTGACTATTAGCTAAAAGCAGAATTCTTTGGAGAATTTTTTTTGCAAAAAATCAGACCCTAAAATGCAATAAAAATTAATTGAAGCTTTCACTGCTTTTATGAATAACATTAAGGTCAGTATTGTCTGATGAAAAATTAATTTTTACATTTTTAAATTAAAATAATTTACATTTTAAAAAAATTAAAATTCAGTTTCAAGAGGAATTAAAAGATTAGTAAATATAGTTTTACTATCATAAAGCTTATTACAATCTGTACCCCAAAATATTTTAAAAAAAAAGAATTTTGAATTTTTATGTATAAAATGTGCTGAATTTTATAGATATGATTTTTCAGATATGACACGATAGTTGTTGCTATTATTCTGATAAAATTCAATAAAACATTAGATCATGGAGAATATTTTCTGAATTTTTTAAGATTACCACATACTCAAAAGGCATTTGCATTATATTGCTCAATTATTTTTCTAAGGTTAAAAGCCCCATAGAACATTGGATAAAAATTTGTCAAGGTGTTAAAATGCTACCAACATAATCTACCGTCATGTGGAAAAATGCAAAAAAAAAAAGTTTCAAATCAGATTAATTATGTTAAATCACCTAATATTCCTTAAAATTTCAGAAAAAAAACTTTTCTTAGAAATAAAAAAAAAAAATCAATTTAAATTAGTTTTGAAATGCAACAGTTTGATGATTTTTTTAAATATATTAAATTTAATTTCAACTTAAAACTAATATAAAAGCGTCAAGGAAGATTTTTTCATTATTAAAAATATAATTTTAAATGTTAGGTATAGTTTTGTACCTAGATTAGCACTAAATATCAGATCACTTTCTTCTATGATAAACCTAGTCTCCCACTTTACTAAATACAAAGTTCTCTTTAGAATAGAAATTGTAGAACCAACTAAATTGAAAACAAATGGCAAAAATACACAATTTTACAAATATACTGATCTTTAATTTGTTACTCTAGTAACATTGAATAGAAATTTGGCTACTACTACTTCCATCCTAACTTATTGTAATCAGTATGGCTTAGATAAAGAATAGGCTCCAAATGTAACTTACCTTTGCAAGTTACTAAAATTAAAGGCTCTAAAAGTCTACCATATTCAAAGTAAGGGCACAAGCCACTAAAACAAACACTGACAAGGGGTTAATGTAAGATTTGAACATCAGAGATGATGTTTATATTTAGTCTCAAAAAAAAAAAAAAAAAAAAAAATTTCTTTACTGAATAAGGCATCTTTTAGTGATTGTTAATGTATGAATCTCCTTTTAACCCTAGAACACTAACCATCAATTAAAGTTACACCACTACTAACCATACCTGATTTTGAAAATAAAAAAAAAAAGTCTTTATTTGAAATATTTTACATGCAGGCAACTTGAAGCTTTGTACTTTGAGTTAACATTAATAGGAATGGAAAAACATTTAGGTAAGAAAATCAGGTACTGAAAATTGTAATTCAAAATAGGAAAATAGGAAAATTTATTGCTGTGTATATATATATATATATATTTATATTTATCAAATATATATATATATATATATATATATATATATATAAAAGGTGCAGTAGATCTGTGTAGTATATCTTAGACAACTATAAGGACAGATGCAAATATGAAATAATTCTAGTCAAAATTGACTCCTTGCAGTTTAGTTTATATGCCTGGCTTGTTGCAACAATGTTTTTAATCTAAATGAAATAGAATTTTTATTTTTACCATTTGTGAAATGTTAATTTATTACTAAATCAAATGCAACCACTCTAGACCTATTCAGTCACTGTTTTTATTATAGGTGTAGGTACAATGGTGTGCTGTAATAATGCCTAAGAAAAAAAAAAAAACAAAAAAAAACTCCTTACTGTGATGATTAATAAAACAAGCCACAGACCAAAACAGTAACTTTTTTTTTTTTTACTAAAACATTGTCAACCATGACAGTCTAATATATATATTTTCACTCTTTCAGAAAATAGTCCCTTGTTGATCTTTTACTGCAGTTGTCAAAATTGGTTAATAAAATTAATTTCTTCCTAATGCTTGGATATTTCTGGTTAGAATAGTTCAAACCAAAGCAATAATTTTCATGTTCAGTTTTATATTTTAACATGAAGTAATATTACTTGAATACCAAATTAGAACCTTGGGAATTATACTGGCATTGTAAGCAACTACTTCATTGTCTGGTAATAATGCGAAAAACCTGCATTAAAATTTATTTTATTCATGTGACTAAAGAATAGTTCATGATAATGAAAAAAATGACACATTAAAGGGCTTAAAGATTGCACTTGCCAAACAAAACGAGAAGTTACATTAATCCTATCCGCAATTTGTCAGTATCAAATATTCAAGTCAGTTACAGTCTGGTATTCAGAAAAAAAAAAAAAAAAAAAAAACAGCTGGTAATTAAATTATAATCACACAATTCAGTTAAGTTTTCTATAAGTGAAGCCATGTTTTTTATGGTTCTTCAGTCACAATAGAAAATTTATGGCTAACATTTTTCGATAACTTGTAATAAATGCCAGAAGAGCCATTCCAGTTATTCAACATCAAAACCTCAACCTTTTATGGTTTGCTTTCCTCTTCCTGTCTTACACCATCTCAAAAAATTACTTAAGAGGGTAAATTTGATTTGTGCCAATTTTCAACAAAGTGTATCCTAACAAATAAAATTTTTTTGCCTTTCTTGTTTGTATGTTTTACTGCAGTGTTCCTCCACCCAAGCAGAGAGCAAGCAACTTATACTGGTATTAAGGATTCAAAGGTAAACACAATACTGGAAACAGTGAGCAAATCAACAAATGTATACTGCCTAAAAAAAAAAAAAAATTTAAAGGGATAATGTTTTTTGTCAAACTTTGTTTAAACTCATTAGAAAATTGGAGAGGTGATAATACAACCCTTGAAGCATATATATATATATATATATATATATATAGTAAAGACATTAACTTCATGGCTTATTTATTACATTCTAGTTTTGATTAAAAAAAGTAACTAAGTTTCAATTTATTAGAATTTTTAAAGAAAAGTTATTCACTGTTTATAGCACATCAATACAAAAGTTCACATTTGTCACTGAAATAAAGTAATATTTAGTGCAAAAGAAAAATCTGAGTCGTCATACAGTCAATATTCATTAACAACTGGAGATAGATATCTCTAACTGAAGGGGAGGGGTCAATATGCAGATTGAGTTATGAGCTAAATTTAGCTATTAGGTGTATATTTCCAAAAATAAAAAATGCTGTCAGTTGAAAGCAAAGAAAAATAAATGGAAAAAAAAAAAAAAAAAAAGATATAGGATTTTATTTGTCTAAAGTTTATTTTTAAAACTTTACAATTATAGCCAGCTATTGATGCTGCTCCAAGGAGTTGTGTCTTCTGAACCCCCATCCCTCACAAAGAAAAAAGAAAAAAAAAGCATTAGGGAAGGAAGAGGGTTGTCTGGTAAGATTTGTTTTGTGTTCCCAAGTAGCAGCTGCACTGTTTTTACAATAGACTTCCTTGATTAAAATAAATTTCAAGTTGCAAGATATTCACAAGCCATTTATAGCCCCCCCACCACCACCAAAACCTCAGCATAATTTTTAAAGCAAGAGGAAGATTGTTCCCCCAACTTCACTTTTGGGGAGAAAGTAAAAGGAAATATTTTAGCAAAGTAAAAACAGCCAACATGTAATTCATATCCTTTGTCCACTAACAAAAACAGAATCTGAACCTTGGCAAAATTGCTGGCAAGGAATTATCAGCAGAGTAGCCAATTCTAGACTTAAAGATAACTTTAGAGGAAGGACAAGTTTGCTAAGTCTCTACATAAAGTCAAATATTGCTGCCTAATTTTCTTTTTTTTTTTTTTAAATGAATATAAATATTTATATTAAAAGGAAACCAATAATAAATAACTTTAAAGTTAATGGGGGTAATAAAAAAAAGTGCACAGGAATAAAACTAATGGTTGGGTGGGAACTGAAGAACTCAGCACCACTCCTAGAAATAAATTAAACCAGTAGAACATTAGAAATAATTTATGGGAGTTACACTCAAAGTTTCAGCTAAGGGAGAGATCTCTGTGAAGGCAAAAATGTGTTGAGAACTAGAAAATAAAAATAAACTATTTTAATTAATTAACAAAGTAAAAAGAAAATATTTTTGGTATACATAACAAAATTAAATGTTGGAGGGGGGGAGTGTGTAAGAAAATGTCAGAATTCAGATTTTTCACTTTCCCCTGGCCATTGTAGTAGTAAAGAGGAGTTTTTTCATTTTTTTTTTCTTTTTTCCAGCTGAGGCAATAGCAGAAGTTCCTGGAGGGAAAAAAAAAAAAAAAAGTATGAAGACTAGGCATAGACTATTCTTTAAAAAAAGAACAAACAAATAAAAAGAACATTTGAAAATTATTTCTCTCAATATCAATTTCTTTGAAAATTTGTATAAGTCAGATACACTATTTACATTATTTGGACTATTGTCCTCATCTTTGTTGCCATATTTATTACGTTTTGGCCGTTGTATGCTCCAGCCTTCTTCAGGTGGTTGAAATGTCAAACTGAACCTTTTATTTCGCTCACAGGGGTAAACTGTTCTAGTTCCACGTCTAATGGATGTCCATAATCAGTTATCTCCTGTTAATTCCCCTCTCCAAGTTCTCCACTGCCTTAACTCGGTATTGAACTCACACTCTTTGGGTCCTGTCACTGGATCTAACTAACGCCTTTATCCACTGTGCTATGTGTCCCACCATCCATACAGCATAAAGAAAAGGGATCGTCCACTGCATACAACACCAACCATAAGTGGCAACCCAGAGACATTAAATAAAAAGAATTGGTCAGTATAAGTAGTACCCTACAACATAACAACTACCCTGGGTACATAGCAGCAGCCCCAAAAAACTGGGATAGGCAGGTACAAGAGGAGGAGGACGACAACAACACTCAGCCTGCCTTATGTGAAGGGGGTATCAGAGAAAATACAAAAGGACCTGTGGTCCATATAACATCGGGACAACCTTCAAAAGCTTGACGACACTTCGCAGATATCTCTCCTGAGTAAGACCCATAGAGAACATTACTAAAGACGGTGTATATGCTATCCTGTGCAGCTGCGGAAAGGGAAAGGAAAGAAAAGAAAAAGGGGAGACAGGCCACCCTCTTAAGGTAAGGCTTCAAGAACACCAGAAAGCTGTAACATGAGGGGGAAGTGGAAAAAATCAGGCGTGGCTGACCATATATAGAGAGAAAAGGGAGATCACCGCCCTCTGTGGGATCAGGTTGAGATCATAGACAAAGAACACCATTGGGAAATTTGTAAACTTAAGGAATCGGCACATATACTAGGCCACAAAAATCTCCTGAGCCAACCAAGCATGAATACGATATGGGAACCAGTAATGAGGAGTGCCAGAGAAAAGCATTAATAACAGCAAAAATTGCAATATGAGCACTGGTTAAAAAAAAAAAAAAAAAAAGATTGCTGAAGACATTAGGTTTATAATACCCAGAAATTCATACACAGATGTCCTCAAAGATACATGGCGTTAGTTAGATCCAGTAACAGTGCGAGTTCAATACGTGGTTAAGGCGGTGGAGAACTTAGAGAGGGAATTAAATAGGAGATAACTGACATCCGTGGAACTAGAACAGTCTACCCCAGTGAGCAAAATAAAGGGTTCAATTCGACATTCCAACCACCTGAAGAAGTCTGGAGCGTACAATGGCCAAAATGTAATAATATGAGGACAATAGTCCGAATGATGTAAATAGCGTACATAATACCTTATCTCAGAAATATAGACAGATACACAAGTAAGCTAGTTAATAAATTCTTCTCATCTGCAATCATATCAATTCACATTTAAAATATAAAAAGCCTTTATTTTATTAAAAAAGAAATTCTCATAAGGATTAAACACAAAAATAAGTCACATTGCTAACTCTAAGGCTGAGATGAGAACAGATTATAGAAATCATAAAAATTAGTGCTTTTACTAGTTATTTTTATATATGACAAGATCAGTACCTGTTCAACTCTAAAATCAATCATTCAAAACCAGAAAGGATGGAGATTGTTGTCCACTTGTCAGCATAAGAAACAGACACATGAAACTAACTTCTCAGCAATCTCATCATTACAATTACAACAATGTTTTTAGTGATATCACTTGAAAATATTGCTTCACACTAATGTGAGAAACAAAAAAAAAAATTTTATTCATTTATTTTTTTTTCCTTCTAAAAGTAGCCTCTTTAGACAATTTTAAATCTAACTTTACATCTACTTACAAAATCCTCAACACAAGTTTCCTCACTTCATGAGAAATCTTTAAATTATCAGATTACTTAATTATGTCATTACAGATTCTAAGATGTCTAACTAAATTCTTGGAAACCAGTGACTTTGGAGAGAGAGCGAGGGAAAGAAAAAAAAAAAAAGACCAAGTTTTTCATTATGTAAATAATCTATTCCAGTTTTTAGTTTTAGAGACTCACTTATTTCTTGACTTAGATCCCTATGTTTTTAAATTTGGTTCAAGTAAGGGAAATTTACTACACATACTTTTACACTCATTTAACATTGATTTCCCAGACTGAGTTATTGTCCTACCAACAAGAAAAAAAAAAAAAACTAAGATAATTTTTAAAATTTTTAACCCTGTAGGATTAAATAGCCTGATTTGTTCTTTGGTGAAAGAATAATTGTTTTTCTTTGTTAATTAGATCATCTGATGGAAATTCTAAGCTAAAACTTGCAAATACCATTGAGCTTAATCCAAAATAGAAGCTACAAACTCACCTGTATTGTTCTGCTCTAAATTGTCCAATGCTGTTTGTATAGCATCACCAAAAGAGTTTTGAAAGTTTGGAACTGGAATCTTGTCTTCATTGTCACTAATATCACTGTCAGAGGCACATGCTGGATGACCCCGAAGAGCAGAATCAGGTTTAAGTGACCCTGAGGCTTGGGCAGGACCTACAGAGGATCGAAGCTTGCCAGACTTCAACATCTGAAGAAAGACAATAAAAAGCTAGATTAACAATTGTCTATTAAGAAAAAAGAAAATGCATTTAACATTAAGAGTTATCATTTTGAATTCATTCATAAGTTTTAATAAGACTAGTTTTTCCACTCTACCTAGTTGCAATATAACAGATGTATGATTTCCTGAATTCCAGGGAATACCTCTTGCTGGGTTGATATAAAGTACTAGTTGGAGGTTATTTTAAGAAATTGGAAAAATTCCAATTTTTGCCACAAGTTTAAGATTACTTCATTTTTTATATATCTTAGCTTATTTTGTAATGAATTTCATTTTAAAATCTAATAGCAAAATTTTAACAATTCTTCCTAAAATCTTAGGAAATAAATATGCACTATTAACCATTAGTCCATAGAGATTACTGTCAAATCAACAAGCCTATAAAATTAGAAAGGTTGCAGATGTTCTACATGAAATGATTTTTTCTAAAGTTTGTTCAGTGAACAGATTGAAGCATTACAATGTTAGATTAGTTATTATGGCTCATTCTCAAGAGAAGAGAGAGAAAAAATTATCTTAAGTTAAGAATTTGGTACAAAAGAGGAGGGAGAGAATTTATAACCATCAAAGATACGGGATTTATTCTGATCAGATGGTGAAAGAAAGAAATATTACCTGAGCAAAAGATGTTGTCTGATTGCCATCACTGGTGGAGGAGGCAGCTATTAAAAATGAAAAAATCTTGAATAGTTTCAGTAGAAAAACAATTCTGAAGTAGAAGAAAAATTACCAAAAGTAAAAGCCACAGGTTAGGAAAAAAAAATCTTTTTTCTATATATATATATATATATATATTATATTATATATATATATATATATATATATATATATATATATAAAGAGAAATAATTACAATTGATTAGACTGAATCTGTAAACATAAAAGTTTGCAATTTTCATAAACTTTTATTATTTGAAAATTGAACTCCTTGAATCTAGAATCCTTTGGTTTGAACAATAATGGGCTGTTAGAAGACATTTAAAGTCATTTTGAAAATATTCTCATTGAAATGGATCATTTTGTAACTGTAATCACATAACTTAAACAGAAGTGCATCACTCATTTTGGAAAAAGAGCAAGCCAGTTTCATATCTATATTATTCCTAATCACAATTTATAGGAGGTAAATACCAGAATAAGATTGAAAACTTTTGTAAAATGTATCTACCTGAAGATGGACTAGCAATGGGTGAATCTCCAGAAGTTGATGGCGATACGATGTCAATGGCCATTACAGGACGAGGAGTGCATGAAAAAACAGGAATATTCAATCCAGACTGTGAAGTCTGGTTTTTAATTTCAGCAGCAGAGCTCATCACAATCTTAACAGGAGCTATGAAAAAAAAAAAAAAAAAATATAATTGAAATTTCTATTTTACCAAAAATGAACTTCCAATAGATATGTAAACAAATTTACATAAGGTTATTATTTTAAAACTTCCATAATTATATTGAAATAAGGTTTTATCAAAATCAATCTTCATTTACAACTTAAAACATTTAACAATGAGGTTGATGCACGTTTGCAACAATAATGAATTATTTTTCTACCCTACAACTTTCCCCAAAGATATAGTATTGCTTTTTTCATGGCACAATGTACAGAGGAGCTACATTCCTTAGTTTAGAGCCTCACAAGTAAAACATCATGCCATGTACATAGGGTTGCCTCATCCTCACTCTCTTTTGTATTTCATTGGTAAGGAAGAAGTTTCATTCAAACAGCTTATTTCCCAGAAATCTTACTTTGTAGAACAGACTCATAAGATGCTTTTTTAAGTAAATGTCTATCTATCCTACATACACTCAATAATATGCACTTATTTCCTCCCTTTATGTCCTTACAACAACTTCATTCAATAACCCTGTAGTGGCTCGAGACTTGTATTGATTAGACAAGTATGCGTGCACACATAAAAACACAATCTTAACAGGAGCTATGAAAAATAAAAAAATAATAATATAATTGAAATTTCTATTTTAACAAAAATGAACTTCCAATAGATATGTAAACAAATTTACATAAGGTTATTATTTTAAAACTTCCATAATTATATTGAAATAAGATTTTATCAAAGCTTGCCCAACTGCACATGTTGGAAAGAGGTTAATATTTTTGTTCACCTTCCCCTGGATCCAATAAATGTGCATACTAAATTTTACCAACAATTTCAATTATATCTTAAGAACAAATTTTCCTTTCTAATGAATAATTTTAAAGGACTGCAAAAGTGCAACTATGGCATTTATACATTTAACACTTACAAATTCCATATTTCAGGTTTTCTTCTTCTTGAATCCTCTTTGATCGAGAACGTTCCTCCCGATTTTTCTTTTGTCGAATTCTGCGCCGTTTCTCAATCTCATCTGCAATTTTTTTTGGTGACAAAGAAAAAGTCATCTTAGCATCAAAGCACATCATCTTAGACTTATGAAATCCAACACAAATGAGTAAAACGACAAAATAAAATTGAAAATTGATTACTTTCATCCTTACCACGGAAATATCTGAGAGTCTCTTTAGAAACTATTGGAGGCTTTAATAGCAATTCAGCTACTTTGAATTCTGCACTGAGAGGAAGATGACTCAAATAACGTAAACGTTTACGTAACTCCTATAAAAAGAAAAGGGGCTCAAAATTTATAAAGTAAAAAAAAAAAAAATGTCAATACTTTAAACATTTGTAGGAATTTAGCTTCTCACTTAAAGCACAATTTATATGGGTAAGGTTTTAAGCAAAATCAAAACTAATTTATTTTCCAATCCAATATAATTGTGATTTTTAAAAAACAAGCTAGATAGATATTTTTTTTTTTTTACTAATCAAGTAACTGTTTTGTCAAGTAATTTTCCATGTGTATCTGTGATAAGTAAAAAAAAAAAAAAAAAATGAAATTTCCAGCATATAGGCTTGAAGGTGGCAGTTATTTTAGGCAAATATTTTATTACAAATAGGTAAATTAGCTACTTGCCTCAGTCATGGTGACACTTTCCAACTCAACAATTGTAGCCTCAATGCCATCTGGACAATTCATCAAGCTGCCATATTCCTGAACCATGCATCGAGCATTAATAGCATGCATGTAAATATGCTGACCATCAGCCGCTGGTAAAACAAAATTAAATTATACTCAGACTGGATATAAGAAAGATTTGAATGATAGGAAGAAATATACAAGTTATAGAACTTTAGCCAAATAAAAATTAACCAAGTCATAAATAAATTAAAAAACATTCCCGATATTTCTTTTTGTATCACAAGATTGTATCAAAACTTAAATTTTTTTTTTAGATTTCTAAAAATTAAATTTTATTGGCAAAATCCAAGAAGAATCCTGTTAGGGACATTTTATAGAATACAATCTTAAAACTCATATATAGATGAAGAAGTCTATATCTGTTCTTTTGTACAAGTTAAAATAGTAATTTTAAGGTGTCAGGCTTATTGTCCAGCTCAAAACCATAAACAGCTTTGAAAGAATGAGACATTTGATACATTTTTCTTTTGCCTGTAAATATATTGCAGCTACTAGCTGAAGTATATGTTTATACTGGGTAACATGTAAAGATTGGGATCAAAGCACAGTATAAGGACAATAAAACAAATGAAAAAAAAAAAAAAAATAATGTTTAATGAAATTGCCTTTTCAGAGTACACAAATATTTCTATTGTTCATAAGTAGTAAAACAATTCATGAAAAATGAAATTATTCTAAATTAGAAAACCATTCCCCATAATTTAAAAAAAAAAAAAAAAAAAAAAAAAAGTCTTCTTCCTCTGGATGTGAGTTACTTAAAACTGAAAATATATTTTGGATTGTAAGGATAATTTTTTTTTCTTTTTTGCAAATGAATATTGACAAGTTTTTTTAAAAATAATGATTCTACAGATAAAAGACATACTATTTAATCCATAGCTCTGGGAGAGGGACACACACTTACCCTGATAAAAATAAAATGTATTTTTGGGAGAACATTTTGGTCGACGTTTTCTGCCTGCCTCTTCATCTCCCAAATCATGAGGAAGTTCCAGGCACTGAGCTGCCTGCTCAGTAAGCATCAGCTCCTGATCAGTTGGGCCACAAGAGTCAGTGAGTGGGGCTGGTGAAGCTGCTGCTATACAGGCTACTTGTTCCTCTTCAGCAGCACCAGCAGCAGTGTCCAATGAATAATTAAAGTCACGATCACCTAAACAGGCAAGTGGAGCAGAGCCAACTTCCTCAGCAATCTCATCAAAAGCATTAACATAATATTTTGAAGTCTATAACAAAAATAAATACAAACAAGAATTTAAACACCTTTAAATGAATGCGCTCATAACAATATTTTGGAAAGGTTAAGAATAAAAGGAATTTAAAACAAAAATGCTTTAAGATATTGATGCTTACTCTGGGATTTACAGTCTGACATGATGCTGTTAAACTAAATTTTGATTTAGAAACTTCGCTTTAACATTTGATCAATGTGATTAAAATTCCCCTACTGAATTAAGTCTATTGACAAGGAAGGAAATTATATTGAAAAGTAAACGCTCTTCTCATTTGTCTAGACTAGGCATTCTCAACAGGAACCTTATTGACCCTTTCTTTCATAGCAAGTGGAAACATTCATAAATAAGAATTACGAGTTTGTTTTAATAACATTTCTAAATTTATGCTTTCTCAGCTGTTTACAAAATTAGGTATTTAACCCTTTAAGGACAAAAATTATTTTTAAATTATTTCATCATACTGCATCTGCCAGAAATACTTTTTTTTTTTTCATAAATCAGTTACACATCTCAATGTTTCAACTGAACTAATGATTTTGAAACATTTAATTCAGTATCTGGTAGCAAGCATTGTCTGCTATCACTCGCACATTGCACTGCAGGGTTTGAACCAAACAGTTTTTATATTAATAATTAAATCAAGTGTTAGTGTCAATAACTTAGAGTTAAAAATACTGTTTTTGTGTTATATTTTTCAAGAGGGTACAACTTGGCACTGCTAACTCAGTACCAGGACAACCTAGCACTGAGGCAATTTGCCGCCAGGACAACTTTACTTTTTTGAATTTTGAAATTTGTATTTTTGGCATTTTAACATGATTAAATTAAAAAATTATTTTAATCAAGCAATATTATGAAAGTATTTACAATCATTTTATTTATATTAATTTTAAAAGATTAAAAACATTAAATTTAAACATTTTATTTGTATTAATTTTAAAAGATTAAAAACATTAAATTTAAACATTTTATTTGTATTAATTTTAAAAGATTAAAAACATTAATACAAATAAAATGTTTAAATTTAATGTTTTTAATCTTTTAAAATTAATACAAATAAAATGTTTAAATTTAATTTTAAAAAGAAAAAGATTTAATCATATTTATATTGATTTTAAAAATTAAGAGTAATTATAATCATTTATTTAAAAAATTAAAAACATTGAAAAAAGTCCTGATGGTGAGTTGTCCTGGTGCTTATATTTTTAGCTCTTTTTACATTAATCATGAGCACCAAAAAGAAATGTAGACATGTGTAGGAGTAGTAATTGGTTTATGGCTTTGTAGAAAGCCCGTTTGATCCAAAACAACATGTTTTATTTGCAACAGCTCATTTTCTAATGAAGTGAAGTTGTCGTCATGGTTTTTTAGAGTATTTAAAAGATAATATCCTGACAAAATGAACAAACCCATTGCTTATTTTATAGAAAAACTAACCAACAAAATACTTTCATCTTATTTGAAAACAAAAACTACAGAAACAAATGAAAGTGGCTTTATTGCATCTTATGATAGAGCACAAGTAATTGCAAAAACTGAAGTGCACATACAGTTGCTGAAAATGCTAAGCTTTCCTTTGAAACTCATGAAAACTGTGTTGCAGCAAGATTCAATCTGGAGAAGAATTGATGAAATGTCAGATGTGGAAAGCTACCAACTTGAAAAATTAAAAAGCACTAGATTCTCAATTCAGATTGATGAATAGAGTGATAATAGAGCTATTTTTATGGCATATGTTCGTTATTTAGATGATTACTGCAAACTGTAAAGAGGAGTTGTTTGTGAAATTTTTAGAAACTGATACCACTGGATTATCCATTTCTGAATCTTGGTTCGACAAAAATCAAGTACCTTTTGAAAACTTGGTATCCTGCGCAATGGATGGTGCTCCATCTATGTTTGGTAAGCATAAAGGATTTATTGCACATTTAAAAAATATATGTCTTATTCTTGCATTGTGTGGCACATCATTTAGTTGCCAAAAACATTAGCCCTGATCTTCAGTAGTTACTAAAAGAGTCAATAAAAAAAAATCTCACAGCAAATGACAGACTTTTTCAAGTTTTGTATTGATACCAAAGAACAGAATACAAGACATTATCCATATGGAAGTCTGTTGGCTTTCGAAAGGAAACTTCCTGGCCAGATTTGTAAACCTATTTGGTACAATAGTTAATTTCTTGGAAAATTTGGGTAAGAAAAATTTGGCAGATGAAATTGGGCATCACAAATATGACATTTACTTTTTAGCATGGATTTTTTTGAAAGTTCAATGAAGTTTCACTCAAGATTCAAGGTAAATTATGCATATTGCTAGATTGCAAACATGTCTAAAAGTCTTTTCTGAAAATTACTTATTTTGAATTAATATACAGAAGAAAAATTTTAATAACATGCCAGAGTTAACAAAAGTGAACTCCTCTCAGAACAAACAAGTAAAAAGTACACAAAATATTTAGTGAAATTGAAAGAACTAAGTAGCCAATTTTCAGATTTATTTTTGTTAGGTCCATCTGTGGATGATGATCCCTTCAGTTGTGACATAGCTGTCAGTGAAAACATGCAGGAAGAACTTATTAAATTGAAATGCAATTACAAATTTGAAAGTATTGGAATAACAGAATTATGGCTGTCAAATACAGCCAAACAGCTGTATCTGAACATGTGATCTGAAATGGCTAAACTACTGCTATGCTTTCCAACCTTTTATTTGGTCAAATGTGGATTCAGTGCAATCAATAAAATCTTGACCAAAGAAAGAAATAAAATTAATATATGTACTTGAGGGACCAGACTAAAACTTACAAATTTCAAATCAAATATTAAGTTTCTAGCAGCAAAACATCAACCACAAGGATCACATTAAAAAGTAATGTAAGTAAAATATTTTAATATTTTTTTTTTTTTTTTTTATTTTTTTTTTTTTTTACAAGTGGGCATGGATGATTACCTTGAAAAATAATGAAAAAGGTTGAGAACCCCTGGTCTAGACATTGATGTACTTACATATAGTATTAGCAAGTTTCTATAAATTTTTTTACTTCTTATAAATGTAATGTCCACAAACTAGAAATTAAGACAATCCTTTTCATATTTGAACTGTCATATAAAAGAACATTTATTAATGACTTCATAGTCATAAGAGAAATACTAAAGAGTTACTCTTCAAACAAACTAAATTATCAGAAAACTTCACTCCAATTATTAGAATAACTTATTAAACAGTAACCAAAATGGATGTGTAATTTAGGAAAATCTTGTATTGATAATTACTTATCCTAGTAGTTCACAAGTGCCGTTTACCTTAAATAGTAAACACAATCACCACCCCCAAATTAAGCTATTGAAAAGTTATATACAGGCCAAAAATGTCACTGTCAATAATACTGAAACTCGATCAGTTTATAAAAACAGTCCTAGTCATGATATTTGAGCAGAATTGTGAAAAGAAATTAAGTGGCTATTGTTATCAATCTTATTCTTATTTGATTCTATCAGGTTGTTATTTGCTCAAAATTTTCTAACCACTGAAATTTTAAAGTTATATTTAAAAAGCATCAAGGAGGAAATCCTGTATTTTAGTCCCAATTTTTAAAATTTCTTTTAAACCAATAGTGAATACCAAATTCTTTAAGCACTGACCTTAGAATTTGAATTATCAAGTTTAGATTTGGTTAAAGTCAAATTCTCCAATTCTGAAGAAAGCTGTTGCTGTTCTTGAGCTTTGTGAATAGGGGATGGCAGTTGCAATGATGTTCGATCCTGAAATAAAATGAGAAAGACTGCAAATATCTAATGGTGTATTAACAATGGCTCATATTTAAAATTTTGCTATTGTAAACTTTACAAGTAAAATAAACTAGCCATTAGACGCAATGTTATTTGAATTAGGATCCTTATCACAAGAGCTCTAATATTTAACTAAAGTAATTTTATCAGAACAAATTCTTACTCTTTATTAAATATAAAGTGAATTTTAGTCAAAGTTGAACAAAAACATTTCTCGGAAAAACATTAACAGATTTAAAAAAAAAAAAAAAAAAACTTAAAGAAAATGTACAAAATTAGTTACCACAGCAAGAGTTCAATGATAAACAAACTAGGTTTCACTTAACAAAAAAACAACAAAGCCTTACCTTTTGTTGCAGCAATGCAGATTCAATGAAACATTTCTCAGACTCCTGTAAAAACAATATTTTTAGGCTGTACTCACGTTTTTTTTTGTTTTGTTTTTTTAAATCAATACAAACTTATTGAGGAGAAAGAAGCAAATCAAAAGATACATGAAAGCACTTACTTCAGCCTCATCCAATTGTTTTACAAGTTGTGCAGTTTCTGGTTCTGTCACCAATTCTTGGACATCAGCAGGAGTTGCAGTTACCACCTTAGAGTAACAGGCCATATGATTTTCTAAATACAAAATCAAAACTTTAGTTTCTTTATCACTTTCATATTTCTCAAGAAAGAGGAAACATGTAAGCTATGTTGTATATAATATTTGAAGAAAAAAAATGGAACACTTTGAGATTTTAGTATTTACACATTCTAACCAAGTGGAAGCAAAACCAATGCAAACGAAGAATAAAAATGATTTATCACGTCATTAATATATATTAAAGAAAAATATGACTAGAAACATTTTAAAGAGAAAAATGAGTAACATTATTTGTGCTCTCATGACTGGTTGATAAATCTTCTTGTAAGTTAAATTTGACTGCTAGAAACACGTTGGTCATTAAAATGTCTAGTTAGACTAGTGTGTGTATGTGTGTTTGAGGGTGGTTACCAGAGGCAGGATTAGCAGTCAGAGGTTGCACATTAGATGCAGTGTTCAATCATTGCAATAGACACAGGAAAAGGGACGCAGCAAAAGGACATAGGAAGCCTCATGCAATATAGTTTTCTAATCCCAGCTGAATTTTCTTTTTCATTAATTATACAAATTTTTCCTTGTTCTATTTTCCTGTGTTCAATAATTTTTATGAGCTGCATACTTAATAACAAATAGATTTATTCATTTGGCTATGTTTGGGAGTTGGGGGGAATATGTTTATCCTTTTATAGTCTGATGACAGGGTGGCAATACCACTTCACCTTTGACTGATCACCAATTGATATCAAATAGATGAACTTCAAGATTAGGGCAGAGACTGCATTTGCTTCTACCTGGTACTCCTGCAATGTGATGAAGAACCAACAAAGATTAATGACATGGTGAGGTATTGCTAGTAGTAATCTGGGTTAGTGGTAATGATGTAGTGGGCCCTGAAACTATGCACAATCTAATGAAGGCTTTGTTGAGACACCAGTTATTGCAGTAGTGGTTGTATGAATTTTTATGGTTATCATCAGCAGTTTCATAATTACATAACTTTAATCTTGAAAACCAGCAATTTTTTTTATTAGTGTGGTCTAGTGGTTAACCAGCTTTTAAAATTTAGTTTGATATATATCAAAACATTAAAAAATTCAAATTGATTTATGGAATATTCTTCACTTAATGGTTGGTTGCGAGTACTTACCTTTTACATTAAATGGTTTTGATGGAAGTCCAATCCAAACTGATCTGGCCACAGGTATTGTATTTCCTTTGTCACGCCTCATCAAATTTAGCTTGATCATATCACCAACTTTGTAGCGATGAACTTCTATGGTCTTCACACTAAAATAACAAATGTGTAAAATGTTTGAAAGCAAATTTATTACAAGCATCCGACAAAACACAAAATCTGTTATCAGTACCAGCACATTTGTTATTTATGCACAATTTAAGAATTTTAGAAAAGAATTCTGCATATTTTGAAATCATTCTACAAATGGTTTCCTGTCTGAAACCAATTTTCACAAATACTATATGCAGTTTAATAAGTGTGCTTCCCTACCACTAAACTTACCACACAATCACTGTCAAAAAATAAATTTTATGAATTCTACATTACTTTAATTTGACCATGAAAAACAATTATATTTTTATGAGTTAAAAATGAATCCTTTTATTTTTAGAGGTTAAAAAGTACAGTTGCTCATTACAGAAGAGAAAAATTACCTTTTCAAATCTTTTTGATGTACAGCTTCATTGCAAATGGGACATTTATGCCAGTTCTTCTCAGACAGAGCAAGGTAATGGAGGATGCATGACCAACAGTAGATATGGCCACATTTGGTGATTTTACCTATAATACACAAATATGACTAGAATGACTTTAAAAAAAAAAAATAAAAAATAAATAAATAAAAATAAAATAAAATTATCAGCTTATGCCTTTCAAGTGAGATAGTTAATATAGTATAAAATTTAAAGAATTAGGAAAGTTAAACTTGACCCTTAATCTATAGTATCAAAGTAATTTTATACAAGTAAGAATTTACTCACATTTGCAAGATTATTAAAACAAAATGTAAAAGCTTAACAAGTTTGAATTGGTGAACAACAACAACAAAAAAAAGTTCTATATAAGGTTTATTACAAATAAAAACTTGTTTACAACTACATTTCCCATCAAACAAACAAAAACACAATGGTGAAAATTTTGTTTGTATTATGCAATGTTTTACATTATACTATTGTGGGTGAAATGAAGAACTTTTTTCAGAGTTTGAAGTATTTTTCACTTAATTAAACTATATCTTTAGTGTACTCAAAGACAGACTTAATGATCTTGTTCATGTGCATGCTGGTATTCCTGTTTTTTTAATCTTAATTCACATGACAACATCTTTGGTTATCACCAGGCCTGACTGGGAGAAAATTATTTCATAGTAAATATTTCATCATAACTCAAAAAGAAATGATGCCATCATAATGGTTGGAATTGTATCGCTATTATTTGCAAATTTTTTAAAAAATTTGGAAAAGTGGTGGATCAGATTTCCATGCATGGGCATAACTTTCATGAGGAGTTGAAAACTCAAAAATAAAGATGTCTATATTGTTTAATGATATCTTGCTGGTTCTCAGTTTTTCAATGAGCAGATGTTTGTTTCCAATAAAGGTTGTTCCACTCTTTCCATTCTGGTCAGGGAAAGCCCAATACTACCCTGTCTCCTATCATCATAATCATGTGGTTGCTTATGTGTACCATTCTGCTGAACCAGCTCATTGAAGACATGAATATTTCTGGTGATTATAAATCCCTCCTCCGTTTGTAGTCAGACACTGCTCTGAAGACAAATTACAGCAATTGTATCTTAAGTGATTCATCCGTAGTGCATAATATCTTGTTATATCAGAAACCAAAGATAGATTTTTGCTAAGACACATTTTAGAGAAGTAGCTCTTTAATGAGATTTGCAATGCACTAGCTTATACTAATTCTAAGTAGAAGTATCAAATACTTCCAAGTATGAATTTGCACTATAAAAGATGACTTAATTGCAATAGTATAGTAATAGCCAATCCTGGTAGATTTTATGATTTAAATTATAAAAATTCTGCGTAAAATACGGTCGCTTTTTTGTTTTAGATCTTTTGTTACACCATATTTCAACGTGAAGTCATACATCTTTTCTAAGTCTAAAAAAAATTGCTACTAAATTTGTTTTTCTAAACATACTTCATGTATATATATTTCTAATGACTAAATGGTCTACTGTGCTTCTTTTGCCTGAATCCTTCCTGGTATTCTGTAATTATTTTATTGCTTTCTAAATAACACAAAAGTCCATCATTTACTATTCTTTCAAGTGTCTTACATATACAGCTACTTAATGCATTGGATCTGTAGTATCTTTTGTGGGTTTAGGTATGGGGATCACTGTAGCTTGCTTCCATATTAGGAATTTTGCCAGCAATTCATGTTATAGATTTTTAGTAAGTAATTTAGGTGTTTTTAGTAGTCATTTTAGGAACTGGTAGTGTATTTCATCTGATCTAACTGCTAAGTTGTGGGATTTATTTAGTGACTCTTGTATTTCTGTTATGATAAATTGTAAGTGTGTTTCTTGTTTGGAATTTGATTTTTCTTCTCCATTTTGTTTAATGGCTTGGAATTTTTGATTTTGATTTTTTGGCAAAGTTCTCAGCTAGGTGGTTTGCCATATATTGTTTGTAATTTTTGTGTTATTTATAAGATGTTTTAATGAATGGCTATTATTTTTTCCCCAATATTTTGAAGACAATGTCATATTTTCTTTTGGTTTTGTATTGGAATTAATTTTTCCTACATAGTTATGCCATGAACTTTGTTTGGCTTCTTTAATCATTTTATGTGTTTTAGCGCTGTTGTTTTTGTACATTTAAGTTTTCCTTTGTTGGATTATTTTAAAATTTTCTTAAGGTTACATGGCAGGTTCTTACTGCTTTTATTTTTTTTACATTCCTCATGGAACCAAGGTTTTTTTGTTTTTTTTGTCGAGGTAGAGCATTTTGATATATTTTTCGCTAGCAATAGCATATGTTTTTGTGAAGCATGTAATGTGTTGTTCTTTGTTTGTATTAGCCCCTGATATTAATTAGGATTGGCACGACTTTCCAAATTCTTCCCAATTAGGTTTTTGAAGGTTCCATCATGATCTAATTCAGTGTTCTGATTTTCCAATATAATCAGGAAGTGGTCACTTTCACATGAGTTAACCTGTAGGTGTTAGGGTCACATATTTTCAGATCAAATGCAGAAAATGTGCCTGTTGCTGGGTGGAAATATATATTTGTCTTGTAAAGGCCTAGTTGTCTGATTTATCATTTCTATTGATTTTCTTCTTTTGTTTGTTATTTGTATATTAAGTCGTGGCTGTTTAAATCTCCCATCAGTATCAAGGTTTTGGTAGTTGTTCAATTAAGTTATCCAGCTTGGATTCATTAAGGGTTTCATTAGGTGGTATATACAATGAGCAAATATTGTTTTGTGTAATGTTTTTGATGTGACACCCAGTCGTCGACCCATGGTAAAGTCCCACTCGCAGCACAAAACTGTAATATTTCTTCTACCGGCATTTTGGGGTTGACTCTTTGTTGCTGGCACCAGCCTGTGTCCCGGTCGATCGGTGATTGTTGCTACTTGGCAAAATCCCCTGGTCAGGATACCAATATGGGACACTGACCTGTCCAGGGTTGAATTCTGGTCATCGATGTTAAATACCAGCTCTATTGTTCCCAGCTCACCTGCAACGTCTGGTTACTGGAGTAACTGCTTCGATCTCAAGTCTAACCTACCCACATTGTGACTTTGATCTTAGGTAGACAAGTTCAATCAGGCGTCAGACCGTAGTGTAGGCTGAGTGTAGACTGAAGGTGGTATCACAGAAGCACAAAGGAAAAAAAAAAAATAAATAAAAACCCAAGAGGTTCAAGTATGTTAAGAAATAACAAATTAACTTTATCCTTCTGTTATTTACAGGAGGGTGATTTTCTGCCAGCCAGTTATCTATGAATGTGACTTCTATGTTTCAAGCAAGTTGGTATCTTAAATCAACTGATTTGGTTCTTCCTTGTTGGCTTGGCTTCGTTCATCAGTATAACTTGCTATTGGTAGGATAGGCAAACTCGGAGGTTGTGGAATCTCTTGGTCAGCTTCTGTGAGGCAACACACTGGTTAAGCTCTGACTAACTCCAAAACCAGCTGTTGAGCAACTTAGAACTCCCTGAGGACATTTGTTTATATGAGTACCGACCAAAACCCGGTGCAGGGCCAGATGCGGCCTGGATTTCTTGGTAAATCTCGATTCCCAACAAGAAATCTCTTTGTTGTCAGGCAGGGAAAATTGATTACTTCCTATTTTTGGAAAATTAATCACTTTCCATTGGGGGGAGGGGTCTCCCTCGTCTGTGAGGAGGAGATCAGAGGAGAGCTATCCTCCTAAACTCTTCCTCTCTCACATTGATATCTCATACCAATCGCTTCAGTGGGCGTTAATAACTTCTCAGTCTTTCTCATCCATTCACCTCTGCCTATCACCATTGCTACCACTCGGGTTTACGGTCTTTTGTAAAAAGTATCTTTTTCGCAAATAAAATAAAATTTTTTTTTTTTTTTTTTAAACATCGATTGGGATATCTTTCGGGATAGCTCTTTTTCGCCTTAAGTATTTCCTGTTTTAATTTCTATGGTTAATTAGTTAGCCAATTACCATAGCCAAATAGTGTCACATTGATATTGCAATTGCTTTGATTTCGCTATGTGGTATGCTATTAATTATAACTGATGCACCTCCTGAGAATATCATTTATGTAGGACTTGTATTTTTTTTTTTAATGTTTAAAGTTTCATCCCCTTTAATGTGTGTTTCCTGTAAGCATATAATTGCTGCACTGTAGGCTGTGATGAAGAGTATTAGTTTTCAAAGATAGGCCTTCTCATCTCTTACATTCTATTGGAGTATGTTGTTAGCCATGTTTCTATTTTTGATGGGATCATTGTTTGGGTGGATTAGATATTTGCAGGTTCTGTTCCTTGACATCCATCATCTCCAAAGATTCAAATTTATTTTGTGCAATTTCTATCATGATTTTTGGTTGTAGCTTTGAGCTGGGTGGTTCGGAGAGAAACCTGGTTTACCACGGAACCATGTGTGACACTAACCCCTCTGGTTGTCTTGATCGCGGTCGATGTCTGGTTAGATTCGATATCAGCTTTGCCATTCCCAGCTCATCTCCAATGTCTGGTTACCGAAGTAACTGCTTTGATTTCTAGTCTAACCTACCCATGTTGTGATTTGATCTTAGGTAGATGAAATCAATCAGGCAATGGGCCGTAGTGCAAGCTGAATCTGGGGCAAAGGCGACACCGCACAAGTGTATGTAAAAGAAAAATAATGAAATAAACTCAAGAGGTTCAAATGCGTTGAAAAAAAAAAATAACAAGTATCTTTATATCTGTCTGCTGAATACGTCTTTCTCCCAACCTGCTTCCATGGATTTGTGACACTTTTGCGTTTCTTAAGCAAGTCTTGATATCTCAAGTTGTTTTTCAATAAACTACTTTTTGGTATCTTCAGGCGATATTCATTAAAACTTGCTTTGGTGGTGTAAGTCTAAGTTGTTCTTCATTAAAAAAAATTGTTTTTGGTTAGAAATCTAAGTCGAAATGCGTGGAAATCTTGCAGTCAGCTCCTGCAAGGCTGGTCTCTGAGCTCAACAGCTCTCTGGAACTCTTAGAACTGTTTCCGACTCTCAGACTGAATGCTCGGGGGACGTTCGTTTATATGGACACCGACCAAAACCGGGTTGGGTTCTTCAATAATTCCAAGTCCCCAATAAGGATTTTCTTTGTCTTCAGACAGGAAAATTTATCACTTCCCATTTTTGGAAGTCAATTATCTTTCTGTTTTAGAGGGGTTCTCCCCCTTCTGTGAGGAGAGGTCAGAGGAGAATTATCCTCCTAAACTCTTCCTTTCTCCCATTGGTATCTCATACCAATCCCTTCAGTGGGCGTCAACAAGTTTCCTGTCTTTCTCATACGTTCACCTTCACCCATCACTCACGCCACCACTCAGCCAATGAACGCTCAGCAGTGTGGGTGTGGCTAGACTGGCATTAGTTTACATTATTGCCCAAAGAAAAAAAATTATCTTCCCTTTTCTTTCTTTTCTATCGGCCAGAATTCTTATGAATCGCATATTGCGGCCATTAAATTCTTATCTTAATCTGGGGTCACCTGGAATTCATTAGCGGAATTTTCGCCGACTCATTAACTACTGCTAGTCAAATATTAACTGGGTGGTCGTCTCCATTTCGAGACTAAATCTCTTTGTCTTTCTCGTCTCAATATTATCGCATTTCCAGATACCCGTTCTCAGTGACAGAACGTCTGTCGTTAACAATTTGAACAGGCAGTAACAATGATTCCCTCTTCTCGACCCTATCATCTCATGTCATGATCCAGACATACAACAGATGGGTCTCCTCGCTGGACACAAGAACCAAAACCAAATGATATCCCTGAAAGATAATTAGTGGTTATTCTTTCAGGGTGGTCTCACTGAAATTCCCTCTCGGTCGCATGCTTGGCCCAGAATACTGTTTTCCTTGTCACGTCATGACATTAATTTTGACCTGTGTCTCTTACGAATTTTCTGTCTTCTGCAAAAAAAAAAAAAAAAAATCTCTTTCTTCGTAAATGAAAATAAAATCTTTACCCATTTTTCTTTTGTTAAAAAAAATGTCGCTCAGTATGTCTTTCGTTATAGCTATTTCTCATTTTTAATTTCCATGCTTAATTAGTTAGCCAATTACCATAGCTAAATAGTGTCACATGGGGGTCTGTATTTAAAAAAAAAAAAAAAAAAAAAAAAATCAGTGGGATTTTTGTCCTTTTCAGCTGCTTCATCCTGGGTTGTTTTTTGTTATGGTTTATGCGGGTGTTTGTTCATTTCTCTTCCCCCTCTGGTGCTTGCTTTATTTCTCAGTGATTAGTTTATTCATTTTATTTATATTTTCTATCCTCTCCTGTGGGTAACATTTTTTGAAAGTATCGGTATTATTTCATTTATAAGTTTGGGCCAGTCATTTGGTCCCAATTGTAGTAATTTAGTTATGAGTATCTTATTTTGTATCTTGGCTTTTGGCATTTGAGGTGTTATTTTTGGTGATCTGTGAGTGGGTTTTATCTTTCATGTACCCATTCCAGGATTCTTTGTGCTTCTGGAAAAGGGATGTTCTTTGTATATTTTACGTTCAGTATTTCTTTTTCCTTTGTCCACATTTTATATGATCTAGCTTAGACTGAGTGGTCTTCACCACAATTTGCACAACTGCAGTTAAGCTTAGTCATTGGTGGTGTTTTCCATATCTGCTGCATACTGTTTGTCCAATACATATATTTTTCTGGTGGACAAATTTTTGGCATTTAAAGCAGCAGATTTGGAATTTCATTTTTGTAGTCTATTTATTTCTTTAGGGATGGTAGGTATATGTCTTTGTATAGTTTGGTTTTCTTTTCTTATGGATATGCTTTGCATCCACCACAACTTGGCTCTTCAATTCTAGTGTTCAATTGTGCAACAAAAGAGTTCTCTACTTCGTACTACCTTTTGAGGTATTTAGTGTGTGTGTCTATTTTGTGTGTGTGTGTGTGTGTGTGTGTGTGTGTGTGTGTGTGTGTGTATGTAAGGTAGAAAATGTACATGTTTTTTCTTCTTCACTTATTATAATTGTACTATTTCTTAGAGTTTTTTTTTAATTTTCTGATTCACTTTCTGTATCATCATGGATTTTTTTTTTTATTACTAGTGTTTTGTTTTTTTAATTTGTTGCCGTTATTCATCAGTTATGCTCTCCACCCACCTCAGAGCCTCATATGGGAGACCTGATGAGGGGGGAAATTCCATTTGCCCCATCCATCCAGGGCTACATAACTGATATATACAAATATGGGAGGAATTTGAGTACCTGTTGTATTTGGGAATGTCCACCCAAGTATGGGCTTTCTTCATTTTTTACAACAGCCATGCCAGAGTCCTTTATCCCTACTTTGACCATACAGCCACCGCTTACTAAGTCAATTTTGGTGTGATGGGTGAGGGTGTGTTTTTCTGTTTTGTTGGTCTGACTTAGAACTTGATGTAACCAGCAAAATTGATTGGATTGGGCCCCTCCAACCACCCGTCTAGCCTAAGTAAGCGCCAAAGTAGTGTGCTGAAATTCAGGCATATTCTACCTAACTCCAGAAGTCCTCAACTACCAGGATCCCATCCTCAAGCTGCCACTCACAGCAATCAGGCCCCATTGACAGGTGCAGTTGGTGTATTCTACAGCCCCAGCCAACAGAGCAATTTTTACTTGCATTGAAAGACCCAACTGTTACTTTTAATATGCTGATGACACCTATATTTTTGATAATGAGTTGGAGGTAGTTTTTTTTTTTTTTGAATGGGTTACTTCCAGCTTTCTGATTTGTGTAAGAAAGAGGATAATGGTGTCCTTCCTTTTAGTAGACAGGATTCAATGTTAGTAATATTGGTGCACGATAAACCCACTTATCAGATAATATACCTGCTATCCAAAACAATGCAAGATTAACCTTATTAAAATCTTACTCCATTCTATCCAAAATGAATAGAATTTGAGAACGGTAATGGCTACCCTCTTGATGTCATGCAATCCTGTTCTGTTTTGCATTAGTATAGTTTCCTTCATTTATCTCCCTTAATGACCCTTTATTTTCAAGAAACGCTTGAAGGGGTTTAGCTGTTAGAGACATGCACAGGTTTTCCAAAACAAACTCATTTCTGGAGACAGTACAATAAAATAACATCCTCATAGCTATTGGATTTATGTAGTCTAAGCAAACTACCAGAACTATGAACCTTGCCAACATCACTATGAAAACCGATAACTGTGCAACGTGCAGTATCTAAAAGAGTAATGGCTTTACTGCAAACAGCTGCTGCCAAAGCAAAGTCTGAAGCAGCCAAGGCAAGACTTACATCTATTGAGGAGGAATAGTGAACAAAAATGGAAGTAAGGAAGGCTGAACTGTAAAATGAAATGGCCATGACTAAAGCCAAGATTCTCAAAGCATCTTCAGACAACCTAAATGAAAGGTTCAGCTATGACCACCCGAGATCTGACTTGACGCCAGCCGTCCATGACCCTGGCCCATGCACAACAGAATATTTGGCTGATCAAGTATGTCAGCCCAAGGTACAAGTCATCAACCCCCAAGTCACTTTGTGACAGAGAGATTGCTCATGAACACTTGAAGAGAGTTCTAACATAAGTCCCTCAAGTTAAAGAACCTAGGCAAACTCTACAACACGCCCCCAGTTATCACTCGCCCAATTCATGTCAGAGCTACCAAATCACCTGATAAATTCTGTCCTTGTAATGCCAAACAAGACACCTCTATGTTAGATTTCATGAAGTACTTCACGCAGCATAAGCTCATCACCAGATTACCTAAGTTTAATGACAAGCCAGAGGCACAGCTGTTTAAAACCCTTTTTTTGTCATATAGGAAAATCCAACATGGTGCATAAACGAAATATTCGGCGAAAAATCCTATTCATCAGTAACATTTTAAACACCTCATAGAATGTAAAGTTCTTAAAGCAAACCTGTGCCAAAGTGTTTTCCTGAATCCTTGGATGACTTGGTTGTCCGAAAATGACAACATCAAGATGAAATAATGGAAACTGACCGAGAAAAACAATTATGTGCAACAAGTTTTCAATCAACTAGTAAACTTCTGGACCTTTTCGTGCAATGTTATTGGATCCAGACGGCTATTGTTTGCACATGGAATTATTCACTGGTATTTAATCTTCAATTTGGCTGTGGAAAATGTCACTCGGCAGTTAGCATTAAGAAATTATACCCAATTCTCTGAGAAAAATCACCTTTTTATGAAAAAATATTTATTTTCACTTCATCACTTTCTCCTTAATATAGTGCAAACATCATTGAATAAAAGGAACAGCAAAATGCCCCAGCGATGGGAAATACGAAAGACATGCAGCAAAAAAAGTTGTCGGCTAAGTGTTGTCATCACTAGGGCCATGAGGTGTTTCAAACAAAACACATCAAACTATAGGTTTGAAGAAGAAGAAAAAAAAAAAAAAAAAACCTTATATCAAGCCCTACCAACGTTGGCAGTTTTTTTTTTAACACTCATTGCTCTTATCTGTGAGTGGTGGGTTTTATTACAACCTGACGACAACTTGTTCTAAACGTTTATTGCTGGCTGACCTTTGACCCAGAGATGTCAAAGTCATTTTTCTTCCTGGTGGGGGTTGGGGGGGGGGGTTCTGGTGGGCAGGAATTGCAGATAAATCTTTCACCTTTTACTAAAGATTTCCGTGGCTGGGTGTATTTTTTTAACCTCTGGCAGTCATATAATTGAAAATTACCAATGGACTTAGTCGCATTCCGCCCCCACCCTCATAAAATTGCTCAGTAAAGAGTCAAAAATACAAATGAAGTCTGTCAATCTGAACAACTCGGAAAAACGTTTCGAAAGGATATGGAATCAATTTGAAGAGTGAGAACGGCACCTCCAGAAGTTATAGAAGCTGCTACCTTTAACTTTTTGGAAGGCTTCCCCAAAATGTTGAGAAGGGATTTCCTGAGGCTAAGGGATTATGGCAACCTGCACATGGAGATTCTATCCTCACCTACCTGGATACTACTCAGAGACTTCACCCCTTGGTAGCCAATTTATCCTTCCCACTTCAGGAGAAGTGGCTCTCAATTTTGAAATATAAAGACCAACATCATGTCCTCCCTCCATTTTTAATTCATGGATTTTTAAGCAAGGATTAGAAACAATCCAAATTTCAGACGGTCCTCTGTCTGCAAAACAGGAAGGATAGGGCCCTACCGGATATTGCTCCTTGTACAAGAAACCACATCTCTTATCGAAATGTTATGCAAGAGGCATTCATGAAAGACAACAGGATCTGTTTCAAATGTTGCTCGTCTACAATACACAAAGACAGATTCTACAGAGCAAACATCAAATGTGACAAATACAACAGTGAGAATCACAACACTGCTCTCCAGCCAGGACTACCACCATCGATACTAAACCTACCAGGGACTATGGCAGGCAGTAGACTTCCAACAGCAGCCAGAGTGGTTTCACAATGCACTCAGATTTGTGGTGGTAACCTCTCTGTAAAGTTGTGTTCTAAAATCAGCCTGGTTATCTTCTACTCCTCAGGGCAACTGGGAAAAGTGGTAAGGATGTATGCCATCATCAATGAGCAGAGCAATAAGTCCCTAGCATGCTCAGACTTCTTTGACAATGATGGCCCAATTTTTCCCTACTTCCTAAAGACTTGTGCTGGAGCATTATAGACTGCGGGAAGAAAAGCAAAGGGCTTCCAAGTAGAAGCATTTGATGGGCAGGTCAGCCTCTATTTCTGAGCCTAATCAAACAAAGTACCTGATGATAGGTCCAGTGTTCCAATCCCCAAAGCAGCTCTTCACCAGTCAGCTCCACTCCAATTTACTATTTCTAGGAATTACTTTTTCATTTAGAATATTTCCATTCTAATGGCCATAATAAAATTTTGTACCCTTTGAAAAATCTTTAAGACCTACTTTCATTAAGTATTCTAATATTTTTATGATTAACTTTGTTTGCAATTAAAGCTTCTAAAATATCTTTAAATTATTGCAATACATTTAAAATAAAAACGCTGTGATAGTACATAAATAAGCATTTGCTATTAACTTACTTAAGAATAGGTTTCTGCTTGGTTTCCACAACCGAGATACATTTAGTATAAGTACTTCCACTATTTCGGCATAAATTTTCTATATTGAAGTTTAAAATGAATTTTTTTACAACGAAAAAAACATTGAAAATTTCATTTTAGCTTTAATTGAAAGTTTAATAATTAAATTTACGATTTCTATTAAACAATTCTGGTGTATTTCAGATAGTAAGTATATACATTTGATTATCAAATTTAATTTCAAATTTTTCAATTTTCTTAAAAACGGCCATTTTCTTAATTTTAAGAAATTTGTAAACAAACACAAATTTATCGATTTTTAGAATATTTTTTAAAAATTCTGACGTTATTTTAGTAAAATTAAAAAATTTAATTTTTCCGCGAAAACAGTGGACATACTTAATTTAGTAAAAACCCAGATAAAAAATTAAAAAATTACCTGCCACAGGAGGACACAGGCAGATAGGGCATAGTGGCAAATCAGGTGTTGACATGCACTAAATAAGAAAAAAAAAAAAAAAAAAAAAGATGGTATACACAGTAAAACAGGAATAAAATCTAAATAGAAATCAGATCAAACCATTTTATTCAGAGATTACATTTTGGGATCCTCTTTGGTAAGAGGTAAATTGCATGTACTGTTACTTTGTCCATTAAATTTACCAAAATATTGCAAACCTTGAGATACTTTTTAAAGAAAAGAAAAAAAAAAAAAAAAAAAAAAGTAGTTTCTCAATTCAAAATTCTTTTTAAAGTCATACATATAACTAAAACTCTTGCAAAAATATACTAATAGATCAAAGTTAACCTTTGGAAGTACTAAGAAGAAATTGTTATATGTTTAGTAATTTCAAATTTTCAAGGATTAAAACTGAAAAGTTTATAGAAAAGTGATCAGTTTCACAATGGTTCAATTTCTTTTCTAAACTGCCATTGAATCTACAAGCATTTTTTTTTCCAAGATATGGTGTAAAAATTTAAACATGCAGCAAATGTTATGAAGAAATGAAATGGTTTTAAATCTAATATAGATATATTATACAAAAAATGTGAAGAGAAAGGAGAAAAAAAAAAAAAAAAAAAAACTGACTTAGCATTTTTACCAAAGCACTAGTTTACTAAGCTTAAAAATGTTAGATTTAACATGGAATAAATTCAGTGAATTAAGCAAGAGAACATTATATATATTGAAGAAAGAAAAACGTTGCATTAGACATACTACCAATATATATATATATATATATATATATATATAAAAATCATATTTAACATCTAAAACAGAAATAAACTAAAATTTTGTATGAAACTACACAATGGAAGATGTAATACATTTTGAATACTGTATTTTTTTTCCAGATTCTCAATGATATTACATTTTTAATATGCCTAAATACAGATACATGCAAGACAGCTATATGGGCAATAAAATAGAATTCAAATATCTCAAATAGCAAGAATGCTAATACATTTCAATAGAAGTTTTGCAACTTCAGACCGACTAAAAGGTTTTACTAATTTCCCTTCCTTTCAAACAACTGGCCTTTATGAATTTAAAACAAAATCAATCTAATATACTTACCAACTGTTCAATGTTATTCCACTCTACTGGTTGATCTGGGTCAATAACATGGATGCTATAGTCACCACTGTCTTTCATCACAAACTGGCAACTGATAAAAAGTAGCAAAACAATATTTGATGTATGTTTACAGAAATAAATTCTACAATTGAAGTTAGACAACATTTTTACTATCTTCTCACACAGCAGTTTACAGTATATTGTTCTTGCAAGGTTTTACCCTTCATAATATAGCTAAATGGTAATACACAATACCCACAAAACTGTTTGCCATTGAAATAATTTGAATTTTGCACTAGTTTATATTATAAGAGATACAATAAAGGAATAAAAACTACAGGGCTATTTTAATTCAATTTTATACATACAGAGTCAATTAAGTACAAGTAATAAAATGCTTGTTCACCTCTACACTTTAAAAATAAAATCAACAACTTATTCTGAAGTCTTTCTTAGACAATACAAGATAATTTGGGAGAGGTTTTAGCATTTTTTTTTTTTGAAGTTTAGAGAAAAAAATATACTCACTTAGCTTGCAAATATTGTTGCTTGTTGAAGACCCCTCCTGCAGCATAACTTTTGAAGTGATGGCGACGGGGCCGACTATGCAGAGTTCCATGATAGGAACTGCGATGAAATCCATAATCAAAGTTGATCATTTGATTCAGATCTTTTCTAGACACTGAGGAGTTATACTCCACCACTATCTCATTTGCTACCTGGAAAACAGCAATTACTAAACAGCTATAGATTCCGATATCATGGAAATAAACTGCTATAGATTGATATTAGAGGGAGGTGCCGATAGATATTTTCTAGCTAAAAGTGCCATGATGGGAAATTCATTTTTATTTGAATTCCACCACTGAGAAACATCACTTTATATTTTTTTTATACAATAATTTTGCCATTTCAAATTTTAATAAATATATTTCTTTGCTTGTTTCACTAACTGCTTTATCCTGTAACACATTTGGCTCCCCTTTTCCTTCAATTCAGTGAGACACTGAAAACTGAAATTAAAGTTACTATCATTACCATTTTTCTCTTCAGACATATCATGCCTTGTGATACTTTAGGTGAGGTGTCAGTTTTTCCTTCGGTTATGGAATAAATATCTTGAACAAACCATTCTGCAATAACCTTGTCAGACAGGCCACTGTAGTTATTTTCAATGAAACTAGTCTTGAACCTGGGATCAAGATATTACTAGAATAAGGTCTTTGTCTTCCAAGTAGCTGCTAATTATTGCATTAAAAGAAGCTTTCCATGATGAATGGGTTGAACCTAACCCCTCAAACAGTCCCTTTTTCTTCTCCCCCTTAAAAAAAAAAAAAAAAAAAAAAAAAAAGGATAAATTACTGATGTGTGGTATAAGAGGCAGTTGCTTCTCTATTAATAAATTTATACAATCAATGAATTGTATTTTCAGTAATCTCTCTAAAATCTTCCATTGGTTGGATTCTAAATAATGTGGTTTTGCATGATCACTGCATTTGTTTTGTTCAAATACTCTGGACATCCTGAATAAAATTATGATCTGGTAAATTAAGTTTTTTTTCTGGTATTCCTGGTACTTTACAAAAGCTGCAGATGAGTGATTGAATTGACCAACAATTTGTTTACAAATAGAAAGCATATCCTTCACATACCTTTGTACAAAGATAGCATCATTAATGGTCAACTGCACAGTATTTAGAAAACAAAGTAATGACTCATAGGGCTTGTACAACTGCTGCCATATTAGCTGCATTATCTCTTATGAGAACATGAATTTTACTACGAGAAATATTAAACTGCTGTACTGTCTGTGATACATCCACTTATATTTATTGCAGTGTGTGATACTTCTAATGGAATAATTCTTAGAACTGTGCTTTTTGTTCAAAATTTTCAGTGATCCAATGAAAAGGATAAATTTGCTGAACTAGCAGTCAGAGATAAATGAGTAGCAGTGCTGATTTCCTCCTGTGTCTTATTTCTTTTATATATCTTGCAAAATATTTTCTTTTATATACTTTCAAGAGGAAATTTGATAATTCAGACTTATATTATCTTTTAAAATCAAGATCTTCTACAATAGAAAAAGTTTGAAGATTAACTGCAATCATTTCTCTAATACATTTATGAATTTTTTGGGCTTTGCTGTCATTTATATTCCATGTTTGATAAATAACTTCATGTAAAGTTTGTTGCTTAAGACTCTAGACAAATTTTTCCACTTAATTATAGTTGATCAGTTGATAGACAATGTTATTTTCATCTTTCCTTTTATATTCCTTTTGGCTTTGTATTTAAGTGTTTCAACATATTTGTTGTGGTGAAGAAGCTCCTCTAGCTATTTGTGCATCAAACAGCTGACATATTGCTTTACTTTGGTTATTATCAGTAAGTTATGTGCCATGCGTGATACAGTTAGGCGATCATGTATCTTTTGATACATGACTGACGAGGCAGTGACATAAGTGAATGGATTTGAATGGAATTTGCTCAGATTCCTCAATCTGAGCTGCTATCCCTTATTCTCCACTGAAATCTTCAAGAAATAAAACAAAAATCTTCCAAACTACACTTTTCTCCTTGGCATTGGATCCACATGCCATAATTGGAGTCTGAAAATAATAAACATCAGTTAAAATTTATATTTTCCAGTTAGATAAAAAATGCTTCAAGTTTTGTAAGGGGTATAATTTGTATAGATTCAACTAATGGTTTGCTATTAATTGTAAAATAAAGTATATTTTTTGTCCACTTTATATATTTTAAGTTTCAACAAGCAAAGGCATCCTCTAAATATTTATTATGCAATCTTTTAAAAATTTTATGTGGCATTTTTCAATGAATGGGACAAATTTATGATTGACAATTCAATTTCATCATGCACTTCAAAAATAGGAGACACTCTCAAAATATTGCAACAATAATACTTTAAGCAGAAAAACAATACATAGGATGATGCCTAAGTCATGCATATATTTTGATAAAGTACAATGAGTACCTAATCATGCAGGACAGGAAATAAAATAAATGAAAGTTTTAAATTTGCTTACAGATGCTTAATAATTAAATATGAATTATCACAGCAATTTAATAAATAAATAATAAAGGGTCTTCAATATTATCTAAAAAATTTAATCACTAATAAGTTTTGTCTCAAATTTCTCACAACTAAAAAATTTAATTTCTAAAAAGTATCAAAAAGTGTTAAAAGAAAAATAAATAAAGAGAGATTAAAAGTGCAAAAACACAGTAAAAATATATCCTTTGACTTAAGGGATAAGCAATTTTAGCAAACTTTACAATAAATTTAAAACAGTATTAGGAAGTTGAAACCTAAATAACGCCGATATCCAATGTGATCATTTTATAATGTACAAAGCACTAAAATAAAAATAAGATTAAAAATGATTAAAATCTTCATAAGGATGAGAACCAATGTATAGTTTTTGCATGGGGTCAATTTTTTTCAGTTATTTATTAGATTATTATAAAATAAAATTTTACTAGTTTTAATTTAAAAATATTGAAACAAACAATGTTAAAGTGGAAAAACAGGATAAAATACTCGTTTTTTTTTTTTTTTTATACACTTCTACTTATAAAAATAGAAATTTAGCTCCAAGGAGGAATAAATGAGGAAAAAATTTCAAAATATTTTAAATGCCATAATTTAACGCAGCAAAAAAAAAAAAAAAAAAAAAAAAAAAAAAAAAATTTTTATGGAATTTTAGGTTTTTAATACAAACTTGTATGAAAAGGCTTTTTTTTTTCAGGAAACTTCAAATAAAAGTTATTTTTTTAAGTAAATAAAATTTCAAAATGGATTTTCCTCTTTAAGAAATATATGAATTTCATAGAAACAAAGACTAAAAAATGATTTTATGGATTTTTTAATCCATAAAATCATTTTTTAGTCATTTTGTTTCTATGAAATTCATATATTTCTTAAAGAGGAAAATTAAGAAAAATTCTGAGAAAAATTTTTTCAGCGAACATTTTCTTGTAAGACTTACATTGAAAAGTGTACGAAAAATTGTTGTAATTTAACTGCCTCACCAATTTGTGACAAGGTAAATTTTTTTTGTGAAGAAATCAAATGTGACAATGACAGAAATTTCATACATTCATTTGAATGTATGGAATTCCTGCCAATGAAATGTAAATACCTACCACCTTATATGACATTCTGGATTAAGTGCTAATTGAAACTGTATATGGAAGTTTATTTTTAATCCCTACTTAAGAATAATTGAAAATCTGAATTTTAAAATAAAGTTTTATATAAAAGATTCTAAATTTTTTTCTAGGTTTCCAAATGCAGACAATGCCTTTTTTTTTTTACAAATCAAAAAAGAAATAATGACTGACATTAATTTGAAAAATATTTCAAGAATAAAAATAATTGTCGGATGTTAATGAAACTTTCAGAAACTATTCACAAATGATGGAAATTATAGTTTTCTTTTTTACATTTATTATCACCCACCGATAATTTTATGAAAACTCTAGAAATTCAATACCAATCAGTTTAGTAATTATATTAAAGTAGGCACCTTCACGAGATTGCTATAAAAAAAAAAAAAAAAAAAAAGCATAGTCTGATGAAAAAGACTCCAAACTTGACGAAAACAAAATTTTATCGCCTAAATGTTTAGTTTATTATTATAATAGGAAAGACTGATGTATTTAATTATTTAAATTTTTTTCCCTTATTTTTAGAACATTCTAAATTGATAAAAAAAAAAAAAAAAAAAAAAAAAAAAAGCCTCGTTTCGCTTTGTATCATCAGAACTAGTAAAAAATTTTTAGTGTGTTTATTTTTTTTCATGAAGGACATTAATTTGGAAAGTTGAAGGCTTTGAGGAAAGCAAATCAGGTTATTTTTGTTTTTTTGTTTTTTTTTTAATCTGACCCCCTAGCTGAAAATCAGCTCTGAATTTTAACATACAAAAGATATTTAATTTCAAATACTTTTAGTTGATGTTATGAATAATAGTGTCTGAAAGCAAAAACTTTTTCAATGAAAAATGAATTTTTAAAACAATTATTTGTTATTTCTTAAATTATTTTATCATTTTTACATTAAAGTTATTAAACATTATAAAATTAGTGACGACGTTCACTTTAGTCAATGATGTCATTAAGTAGATATATCTTCTACCATTATAACAATCAGAAAAGCCACACGGTATAAAAAAAAAAAAAAAACACTAATTCCAGATGGCTTTTGTGTCTATTAAAGCATTGTAGACGTAAGAGATAGAGGAAAAAAAAAAAAAAAAAAAAAAAAAAAAGAGATTAAAAAAAAAAGACGAAAAAAAAAAAAAGAGAAAAAAAAAAAAAGATTAAAAAAAAAAATTAAAAAAAAAAAAAAAAAAAAGAGATTAAAAAAGAAGAGAAAAAAAAAAAAAAAAGATTAAAAAAAAATTTAAAAAAAGAAAAAAAAAAAAAAAAAAATTTAAAAAAAATAAGAGATTTAAAAAAAAGAAGAGATTTAAAAAAAAAGAAGAGATTAAAAAAAAAAAAAGAGATTTAAAAAAAAGAAGAGATTAAAAAAAAAAAAAGAGATTTAAAAAAAAGAAGAGATTTAAAAAAAGAAGAGATTAAAAAAAAAATTTTTAAAAAAAAAAAGAGATTTAAAAAAAGAAGAGATTAAAAAAAAAAGATTAAAAAAAAAGATAAAAAAAAGAAGAGATAAAAAAAAGAAGAGATTAAAAAAAAAAAAAAAAAAAAAAAAAAAAAAAAAAAAGAGAAAAAAAGGAAAAAAGATAGAAAAGAGAAAGTGTCAATAAAGTTTTCCTTAAAATAATGAGTTGGTTCACTTAAAACTAAATAATTATGTCACTTCTGCCCTTCCGTACAGTAACTTTCCTTTACGTAAGCTGTCAATACATGATGAAATTGCCACTCATCACCCATCAAGTGACGCAAAATGTTAAGACCTGCTTTGTCTTATTTTTAAACAATATCTTTTCAGTGCAGAAAGTAATGTTTGTTCCAAAATATTTTAAATAAATTTTATAAATTTCTAATTTTCTTCAAATAAATTTTGAAAAAAAAAAAAAAACAAAAAAAACTATAATCGATTTTTAAAAGAATTTGTTTATAAAAATGGAAAAAAAAAAAAATAAAAAAAATGGTTACCATGATCAATTATTTGTCAATTTTGCTGACTAAAAAAAATTTTAACGAAAATTTCGGACATGCTAAGAACGATTAAAAAATACCCCAAAAATACTTTGATCTTACTTCTTAAAAAGAATAAATATTTAGACAATAAATAATTATTTAAGTTTAACGCCTTTTTTTTATTCATGCTATAGTGATATCATGGAGGTACCTATGCTTAGGTGTTATTATGATCTATGGATTTTAGTTTTACTGTTTTTAATCAATAAATATTTATATCTTTTCTGACTGATTAATCATCCCATCACTGAGATACCAGAAAACTAAACAGCCACGGATTCGGATAGAAACCACAGAACTAAACAGTCCTGACAGTCCTTCGTTTAAATTATTTAGACAACTCAAGTGCATGTGGAAGCAAAGATTAAATCTAAAAAAGAATTGAAAAGTGTCATGTATAGTTATCAAGTTCAGATTTGAAAGTGATAAAGTAATGCTAAAGAATAGGTACCTCCAATAATTCGCTAAAAAAAAAAAAAAAAAAAAAAAAAAAAAAAAAATCAGTATGGCATAATGATAAAAGGTCCAAAACAAAATAAAGTTTCATCAATAAAATGCTTGTTATTATTAAGAGGAAAGAAAGTATTTTTTAAATATTTTTTGTAAATTTTTTTTTCCTTCTAACACATTCTAAATTTGGGTCAAAAATCTCACTTATCTTTTTTTGTTAACTTTGTAAGACTTGTGGTCATCGCCATTTTTTAGTGGAAATTTCAGAGAAAACCCATTAATTTGGAAATTCTCGAATGAATTTATTTTTGAAGTTTTCATTTTTAGAAAATCTTGGTAAAAAAAATTTTTTTTTTTTTTTTACATCTGTTATTAGTTAAAAACAGGACTCTTTAGAGAAAGTAAATCACCAGTTTTTTAAAAAAAAAAAAAGTTAGCGGTTTCATATAAAATCTGCTCTGAATTGTAAAAATAACTATGACATTTAATTAAAAAAACAGATTTACTTGCTTTTATAAAAAATTCAAGGACATTGTCTGAAGAATTAAAACTTTTTTGAGATGAATAATGTATTTTTTTTTTTTTTTAAAAAATTTTATTTAGAAATTATTATTACTATAAAAATCATTTAAAATTCTTCATTTTTTTATCCAAAAAATTCGAAATATCATTTTTATTTTGAAAAACTAAATTTGAAGTGAAATTTGAAAAGCAAAATAACAGTCGTTTGTACCAGAGTATTTAAAAAACTTTTAAAAAAAAAAAAAAAAAAAAAAAAAAAAAATTCTATTTCTTTTCTATATATGACATTTTTTTTCCTTAAGACCAATGATTTGATTGTCGTCTGATCAACTGCAATTATTTCCCTTTAGTATCCAGTTTAGTTTCACATCGTTAACGTAGGTTTGTCCACCATATCACTAAAAGTAAAATACCCTTAAAAAAAAAAAAAAAAAAAAAAAAAAAGTCCCCAAATTGATAAAACATTTAAAAATTGTTAAATGAAACAAAGTATTAAAGAGGAAAGACCAAAGTATTTTTGAATATTTTTCAGATTTTTTAATCCTTCCTATTAATTTTAAAAATTTAAAATTTTTTTTTTTCATTTTTTTTTTTTTTAAATTCAAAATTTTTGTCCGACTAATTTTTAAAACAAAAAATCAAATTAGTTAGTGAAAAAAATCCCATCAAAATTCAATTTTTTTTCTTTTGTTATTTTAAAAAATTAGAAAATTTAAAATTATACTAAAAGTAATTTGAAAGACAGAAAAGTAATTTGAAAGAAACATTACTTTTTGAATCAGAAAAAAATTTTGAGAGACATTTCCAGCTGTGGTCTTGTTTTTAATTGTTTGAGAAGTGTTAATTTATTAAACGGTAGGGCAGAAGTGATATATTTCGTTCTAGTTTTAAAATGAACCTAGTTAGTGTATAAAAATTATTTAAACAAATTATTTTTTTTAAACCTTATACAAAATCGGTTTAAAAGGGAGAAGGATATTCAAAACCATTTTTTTTTGAAAAAATGAAAAAGCCTAAATCATAAAAAAACTATATATCAGGCATTAAAATTGAGTTTGAAAAAAAACAACTTTCCTAAAAAAAAAGTTCAAAAAATTTAAATTATATGGCGTTTTCCTAGGGGGTTAAAAAAAAAAGACATTTGCCATGGAAAACCTAAAGAAAAAAGACGAAAGTTTAGCCCATTTTTTCTAACCACCAGAAACAAGGAGTTTTCATTTTTTTGAAAAAAAAAAATAAAAAAAAAAAAAAAATTTATTTAAGGAAAAATTAAGCCAAATTTGACTGATATTTTTTTTTTTTAGCCATTTTTAAAAATATAATTATTTTTAAAAAACCCAGATTTTTCAAATAAAATGGAAAGTCAAAAAAAAAAAAAAAGGTGTTTTGTTTTGTAGCAGATTTGTAACACTGGATTTTCAATAATAATAATGGATGTGTTGTGTTTTTAAGACCTGGGGTGATGATAATTAACATTTTAGCAAAATAACATTTTTTTTTCATTGCATGTGACTAAAAAATGAAAAAACGTTTTAAACAAATGTTATCAGTTAAATAAAAATTTTTATGAGAAAAATTAAATTGCGCTGTTTTCATGCCTAAAATTGAAAAAAAAAAAAAAAAAAAAAAAAAATAATATTATTTGCAGTTTGTCTCACACTGAAAGAAAAATGAAAAATTGTTTATATTTGAAAATTGAAAAAAAAAATTTTAAAAATGTGACGATATTCAAATAGAAAATGACGTTTTTTGAAAAGTAATGTAAAAACTTTTGAAATTAAAAAGTCAATTTCTTTTTTACATTTTCTATCAGGCTTTTTTTTACAACATGACATTATTTCAAAAGATATGCATCCATATTTTCGTTGGAACAATTTTAAATACAATTTTGGAATAAAAAAATTATTTAAAAAATATCATTAGTTGTCAAATTTTAATAAACTTTCAAATTTATGATCTTCAAAAGTAGAGAACATAATATATCATTCCCATAAGGTTTCAAAAAGAAACCTAATTTTAAAATATATAACCATTATTGAAATCAATATTTAAATTGAATAAAAAAAAAAAAAAAAAAAAAAAAAATTCATTTTTCATCAAAACATTTTTTTCCTTTCAGATAAAAATTTTTTATATATGTTATTGAAAAGCCATTAAAAAATTTTTAATTAAATATTGTCTTAGTTTCATTTTAGAATTTTTGTATTTTTACAATTGATTTAGAAGTTCAGAAATTAAAAATTATTTTTTTTTTTTACTAAATTTTAGAAATGATTTAAATTTTCAAGTCTTGTGCATTTAATAAAAAAAAAAAAAAAGGTTGAGTAAAAAAAATTTTTTTAAGTCAAAAAAAATTAAGAAAAAAGTGGAATTTAACAGATATAAAAAAATTATTTATACCATGACTTTTGAAAAGACAAACAAAAAAAAAATAATTTCATTCATTTGTGAATAAGTTTTGAAGGTTTGAATTAGAATCCAAGAAGTACTTGATTTTTGCAAGAATTTTCCAAACCAATGTGTTTTTTTCAACTGAAAAAAAAATTACCTAATTGCTGACCTAAAAAAAAAAAAAAAAATTGTTTTCAAAAAATATGATTAAATTTATTTTGAAACATGCTGCAATTTAAAATAAAATTAAAAAAAAATTTTATTTCCTTAATTTTTTTTCATGATAAAATTTTAAATTTTTAATTAAGTTTGGGGCATTTTCTTCATTTCTATTTTTAATTAAAGGGTACGACCTCCACGAGAAAAAAAAAAAAAAAGAGCATAGCATGATGAAAAAAAGACGCCAAACTTGACGAAAAACAAAATTTTATCGTCTAAATGTTTGTTATTATTAAGAGGAAAGGTCAAAAGTATTTTTGGGGTATTTTTTTTCCATTTTTAATCGTTCCTAGCACGTCCGAAATTTTCGTTAAAATCTAGTTTTTTTTTGTCAAAAGCAAAATTGACCATTTTTTTTCCATTTAAAAAAAAAAAACTGGAAATCTGACTTTGAAATTTTTTAAATATCAATTATCATTTTTTCAAAACTTATTTTAAGAAAATCAGAAATTATAATGTTTATTTAAAATATTTTGAACCAAACTTAACTTAGCTTTTGTAAAAAAAAAGATGTAATTTGAAAATAAAACAAAGCAGGTCATAAACTTTCGCGTCTCTTGACATGTGATGAATGATATATTTACTGAATTCCATGAGGCTAATTTGTTCTACGGAAGGAGAAAAGTGAAATAATTTACATTTACGTGAACAAATTATTTACCCCGTTATTTTTAACGAAAACTTTCAGCGGTCTAATTTTTTTTTTTTTTTTTTTTTTTAGCTTTCACCTTTACGTTTATGATGCTTTATGGGAAATATATTGTAAAGAAATTAAAATAAAACTGTTAAGAGTGACATTAAATTTCATATTTCTTAAGAAAGGTATCTAATTAATTTATAGGTACCTTTCTTATGAAATTTTATCAGAATTGTACATAAAATACTATAATTTTATGTACATTTATTACATTCTACTGTTATTTGTATTTGCATTCATTTTATTATTAATTTTGATATTTCATTTATGGAAAAATGTCGTAACTGAGATTAATATAAAAATAAGATCATATAAATTTCATAAGATGATACTGATACTTGTAGGTACCCTTCTCAGTTGAAATTGAAAAATCAAATTAACTTCTCCACACGTGTTTTCGCAAAAAGTAAAAAGGCCTTAACAGCGGAGAACAATGCTTAACTCAAATAACGCAACTTAATTATATTCTGGTTGGTCTTCCGTATTTTATAATTACAGCTCGATTATAAGCACAAAATTACATTTCTTAATTACTGGGGATCTTCTGATTAGTCAAAATGATACAATTTACAACGCGCTAAAAAAAAGATCTATCTCATAAGGAACTTATGAAAGCCGATGCAGCTTTTAACTAATTTTATAATATTTTAACAACTTAAATGTAAAATCTATTATAATTAAAGAAATAACAAATAATTGTATTAAAAATGTATTTTTCATCGAAAAATTTTTTTGCTTTCAGAAAATATTGTCTATATTTAAAAAAAAACAACTAAAAGCAAATAAAAGCATTATGAAATTAAGTAATATCTGTGTTTTATTGAGTTTTGTATGTTACAATTCAGAGCTGATTTTCAGGTAGGGGGGATCCAATTAAAAACAAAAAACATGATTTGCATTCCTCAAAGCCCTGTGCTTTTAATTATTGTAATCACTAAAACCGATGCGATCGAATTTCTAGCGTTTTCATAAAATTAGTTGGGGGGGGGTAATAAATATTTTAAAAAAAATATTTCTACCATGACTTTCATAAAAAAAAAAAAAACATATTTATAATAATTTCGATCATCTGTGAATAGTTCCTGAAAGTTTCATTAACATCCGATAATTATTTCTATTTTTGCACGATTTTTCAAATTAATGTGTGTCATACCAAAAAAAACGTGCTAAAAATTGTCTATGTTATTTACTAGTTCCGCTGATACAAATAGAAAAAAAATTTTTTTTTTTTTTTAATCAAAATTTAGAATGTTCTAAAAGAAGGAAAATTTTTTAAAATAATTAAAAAAAAAACTTTGGTCTTTCCTCTTAATAATAATAAGCATTTAGACAATAAAATTTAGTTTTCGGCAAGGTTGGCGTCTTTTTCATCAAGCTATGCTCTTTTTTTTTAGCGATTTCGTGGAGGTACCTTTTAGGTTTGACACTCCAAAATTCGGTATATAAATTTAAGGTTTAAAATTTTTTTTCATAAAGGAAAAATCTTTTATATTTTCAAATATACTTAAATTGAAATGTTTAAAGGATTCCAAAAAGAAAAAAAAAAAAAAAAAAAAAAAATTAAAATTTAAAATGTACAAATTTTTGAATGATTTTTAAAAAAAACCAATAATAAACGGCCATTTCAACTTTTTTTTTTAAAAAAATGAAACAAACTTATTTAATTTTTCATTATTTTTTTTTTAAAAAATGAAAATTCATAAAACGAAAAAAAAAAAAAAAAAAAAAAATTTTTTGTCATCAAAATTTTAATAATTGAAAGCTAAAACATTGTTGTTGTATTTCAGATCAAAATTATATGATTGTAATGAAATTTTATTATATTTTTTTTTTTTTTTTTTTTTAAATTTTCTTAAATAAGATTATTTGAAAAAAAAAAATTTGATCAAAAATAAACTTTAAAAAAAAAATATTTTTTTGAACGTTATTTAAATAAAATTAAAAAATTTAAAGATTAAACTATATAGTTTGTTTTTTGAAAAAAAAGAAACATTATTTACTATTTTAAAAAAAACGTCTGAATTTTTCATGTCTTATTTCACGTTATCGAAATTTTTTTTGATTTTCATATGGATGAAAAATTGAAAATTTAACGTTTTTTTTTAACTAGTAATTTTAAATATTAATGGATTTATTCAGCAATTAAAATATTTATTTTTAATTAACATGTCCACTGTTTTCGCGGAAAAACAGCATACTGTAAATGAAAAAATGCCACAAACTTAAAAGATTTTAAAGTTAATATCGTCTAAAATGCTTATGTTATTATTTAGATGAAAAAAAAAGTATTTTTAATTATTTTTGAAATTTTTTAATTTTTTCTAACACGTTCAGAAATTTTGGTTAAAATCGTTTTTGTTTACGTCATCGCGGCGACGTTTAAAATAACATATTTTTTTTTTGCGTTTTTTACCGTTGAAAACATATTAATTTGGAAATTCTTACATAAAAATAAAATAATTGTCCAATCTTAATGAAATTTTCAGGACTTATTCACAAATGAATGAAATTATTTTTGAAATTTAGATTTTTTAGAAAATTTTGGTAAAAAATATTTTTTAAAATAAAAACATTTACTTAATTTAATGAAATTTAAGAAAAACCTTTTGGTTCCTTTTTTTTTTTTTTTTTAAAAGTAGGAGTCTTTGAAGATGGTAAATAATCTACTTTTTCTTTCACAAATTTGAGCTATTTAACTGAAAAAATCTGCTCTGAATTGAAAAATAATGAATCCAATAAAACTATGATATTACTTAATTAGAAAATTTTTTTATCCAATTTTTTTTAAATAAGTAATATTAAAACATTATTTGTCTGAAGAAATTTTTTTCTGATGAATAATAATTTTTACAAGAATTTTTCGTTTTTAAGAAATTTTAATTATAATAATTTTATAATAGTTTTAAATCGTGTAAAGCTCTGTATTAGGAGGGTTCCTCGATATTATGTTAATTAATAAAGAAAAAAAATTTACGAATCCAAAATTGCTAAGTTTAATAAATTTATTTGCGCTACTTTTTTAAAAATAATTTTTTATGTTGTATTTTTTTACTTAATACATTCCTTTTTCCATGTATGATATACAGAAATTGCCATTATTATAACAAGGTCACGTGATCTAAGGGTTTTGTCCCTTTCAAAACATTTCGTTTATTAACAGATTTTTTTTTCCGATCAGCTGTAAAAGTGTAAACTTTAAATTTTAAATTATTTTTTTTTTTTTTTCATTAACTATTTCATTTAAATAATTTTATTTTATGTATTGTATTTCCATTAGTGTGTGTCATACTCAAATAGAATAATTTTTAAAAACTCAGACTTTAAAATTGTCATTTATGGTCATCAGTAAAAGCTGTCATCGGCTCGTCAATCAACCATTATCAATAAGATCGAACAATGGGACCGCTCGTTAATAATTGGTTGTATATTATTTTTTTATGCTATAAGTAACAAAGATTTCTTTGAAATCAGATTACTTTAACTTTAAATTTTTTAATTTTACTAAAATAACGTAAAAATTTTTTTAAATATTTGAAAAAATCGATAAATTTGTGTTTGTTTACAAATTTCTTAAAATTAAGAAAATGGCCGTTTTAAGAAAAATTTAATTTTTGAAATTAAATTTGACAATCAAATGTATATAGTTTCTATCTGAAATACACCAGAATGTTTAATTAATAGAAATCGTAAATTTAATTATTAAACTTTCGATTAAAGCTAAAATGAAATTTTTCAAGAAATTTTTTTGTTGAAAAAATTCATTTTAAACTTCAATATAGAAAATTTATGCCGAAATAGTGGACATACTTATTTTTTATTTAATATTTTTTTTAGTCTTAATTTTGTTTTTTAGGTTCTTAATTTTTTATTTTATTTTAACTAAAAATTTACTTAAATCAAATATGACCCAAAGTAAAATAAATACCAAAAAAAAAACGCAGTAAAAAAGAACACAAAATTAAAACTAACTTAAAAATTTTGAGATTTTTGAAAAAGTTTGAAAGTGTTTAGTTAACCTCATTTCAAACGTGTTTGCAAAAGTCATTTGTAAAACGTAGGTTTGTCTGTCTCTTCGCTCAAAAAACGCATAAGAACAACTATGTAAGACGATAAAGAAAGACTCACCTCATCCCTCTGCTTGTCATTGAAATAACTCCGAGGCCGTGGTCTCTTGTCACTGGCTGTCCGGGTTTTTTGAGGAAGAGGTTTCTTACTGGGATTAGCATCTTGGTACGAACGGATTCCATTATCTTTTCGTCTTGGAGTACGTTGAAATCTGGCATTATCTAAAAGACAAAATGAACAATTTTTCCAGATCGTAATGATAAAATTAGGATATCGACAATTAGAGAACCAGTTTTATTTGATTTTTTTTTTCTATCAGCTGCTGACAAACAGACGCCAAATGGTAAATCGACGGCATCCATTGACAAGCACTTATGGGCAAACATAGTAAGTTTATACGACATCTGAGAGTTAAAGAAAAAAAAAAAAAATCTAATTTTCAATACATTGTTTTTGTTTCAATATGCTTTTTGATTTTATTAGCCTGTTAAAATTTATGAAAAATAAATTGAAACAAAGAAAAAAAACAAAAAAAAAAACTGATGTTCTAATTTTTTCTTCCTTTATTTTGGTAGACGGAAGAGGTGTCTTTTTGATGGTATTTTAATGTCCAGGCTTAGCTGTAGTTAAAAAAAATTCTAACATTAAATAAATACATCAATAAAAAAAAATTTAAACAGTAAGTTTTAAAACGGATGAAATGTATTCAATTTTGTTAAGATTTTTTATAGCAAAAAATATGAACTTGGAAGAGTAATTACATTTTTAATTAAAAAAGTTTTTAAAATTAAACATTAGTTTTAAAAAACAAAAATTGCTGAGAATATGAAATTAAAAAATTGAAAAGTAAAAAAAAATAGACTGAACAAAGAAACGTACATATGTATCCCGAAAATTAAATATAAATAATTTCCTTTCAAAAGATCTTTCCTTTGCCCACTTTTTGCCTTCCGATTATTTTTCAATCATAAAGTAATAGTTGGAAAATCATACTGTTTGATTCAATTTCGCAATATGTTGTTTACTTTTTTTTTGTATCAGAATATTCATATTTTTAGAATCTTCAATAGTTTAAAAACTAAAAAGTCAACACAAAATTATTTATTTACTCACTGGAGTCAATTTTGTTTTTCCCTTTAAGAACAAAAAAACCCAAAAAGATGTTTTTACAAATCTGAAACATCTACTACTGCAAACATACGAAAGGAATCACACGCGATTATAAATTATGAGATAAAAAGAATAAAGAAAAAAAAAAAGAATTTTTGTAAGCAAAAAACGAAATACAAAAAACGAAATACGTTAAGAAAAAAATGGTGGACAAGCAAATACACTTTGGGTGCTGCTAACAATAGATTGAGGAATGTGGGCAAGTAATTGCTGCAGAAGCTTCAAGATCAAGGAACAGAGTAGATTCACTATTGAACCAACAGGTAAACCAACCCTATCGCTAAACTGTCGCAAAAAAGAAGGAAAGATGTTAATGTTATTTTTAAAAAGAATATAGGTCAATGACATGGATGACGTAAGGCTAAAACCAAACATAGCATAAAAATAAAATCGACATGAGAAAATTACAGTTCAGACAATTTCAAACGGATATTTCTTTAAAAAAAATAAAGTGAAAATAATCTGTCTCGAAGAGCAAGTTTAAAAATGATTTAAAAAGAAATTGTCACAAAAACCAAAAAAAGTCACTGGGGGTGAACAAGCAGCTGGGAGTTTGTTTTTTTTTTATTTATTTATTTAACAGTTTAAAACCACTTAAAATGTTTTCCAAAACTAAAGACGAAACAAATTTACTTCGATAAAAACAAAACACTAAAGTAATAAAGCATTTTTCTTAATATCTGATCATTTGCAATTATTTATTATTTTTTTTGTTTTTTTTAATAGTTCATATCATTACAAATTAGTCTAAAATATGAGTCAAAATTTACAGTGAAGAAACTAAAATAAAATTGTCATTAACAACAATTGGAACTTCACCTGTTTTTTTATCTCCTGTACTGGTCTTCACGGGGACCGGAGAATGTCGGCTGATCGGTTTCTTTTCCATGTTTCCTTCGTCTAACATTTACCGTCAAAATTACAGAGAAGAGGTCGGCAAGGTGGTTCCCTGGCCGAGCCAAGGGCCCGACACCTCCGGCAAGTTGGGCGAAGGACTTGCCTCCTTCAACACAGAATTTGTTAGACTTGCTTTCTTGTAAGAACACCATTTTTCAAAGATCCATCTTGAACAGACAAAAAAGTGAAAAAATTAATGTATCTCACTTGAGTTACAAGTCAGTAAGCTTATTTAGTTGAAGGGAAATCTAAAATATCCTTCACTTGGGGGTTACTTTTTCCCCCCTAAAACCTTTGCTGGCCGTTAAACGCCCCAAACGGCGATCGTCAGATCGCAATAGCTTTCACTGTTATGGCGACCATGCGCCCTGTCTCGTCAATTCTCGTTTCGTATCGTCACAAAACGGGACTTTGCAGCGATCCGCCAATTTTAAATTTTTAACAGATGACTAACTGAAGAAAAGGCTGAATAAAGTAAGTTTGACAGATTTTATTTTTTTTGCAAATAATCACTATGGTTTTATCTCAAAATAATTTAAATATTTGTTTTTAGTGACAGTAGATAATATAAATCTGGTTGACAATGTTTGTTCTCCCCCACTTATTTTTTTTTTTTTTTTTTTTTTTTTTCCTCTAAGGTCGATTCATAAAACGGTTCAACGGTTAATTATTTCTACAGATCGTTAGAAAACTTCTCGCCAGTTATTATTTTACTCTTTGTTTGAAGTTCTATTCAGTAATTAAAAAGCATTCCTTGTCAACTGAACTGTTAAATCATATCTGTTTTTTTGTTAGGTTCTTGAAAAAAAAAAAAACTTCTTTTTCGATGTTTGGTTACTTTTTCAAAAAGTCTTTCAGAAAAAAATAGTCAAATCAAATTTATTCGTTGGAAAAAAAAAAATTAATTTTAAGCCTGTTTCACTCTTTCTTTTCATTAGGTAAGGTTTCTTCATAATTGTTCGAGTTGCGCATGTACATTTGCACGGAATTATGATGATTTTGAAAAAATTTGAAGGGATATTAGCGCTTGGGGAAACAAAATAGAAATTTACCTTGTTTTCTTTCGGTAGACTCTAGTGCTCGGTGTGTACATTAATTATAGAAGAATTAGTGTTTTGTTTTTTTGGGGGGGGGTTTAAGTGTTATACTACATTTCTTTTCTTTAAGTGAACAGTTGTTTCGGTGGTTCTCTTTTCCTTTCTGGATATTTTTTTACAGAGTTTAGGGAATTTTGTAGTTAATATCAGACGGCATATACAGTGTAACCTGAATATAAGAGAGTTGTCGGGACCGGAGAAAATCTCTCTTATATCCGGGTTACACTGTACATCTTTCAAAATGCCCATCATTTCAGGTTTAACCGGTAAATTAGCCAAAAGACGCAATAAGTGCAATATAGTTACTTAAGTTACTATATACAAGTTACTACTCTTGATGTTCTGAAAAACCAAGAAAAAAGAAGTTGGAATTAATTAATTTCAAATAAGGTGATATTTTTCAATGGTTAGCCACGGTGGATGAAATCAACAGAGAGATAGCAGATAATGCTAATGAAATTGATGAGGATGAGTGCTATAGGGAAACTGACATTGAAATAAAGTTCCGCATTGAAGTTAAACAGGAACTAGATAAATTAGACTCTAGCCTAATTTTCCGAAGAATTCTATCACAGCTAGGGATGATGAGAATACAAATAACCGACAGTCCTTCCCATTTATCCCCAAACTGAAGTGCTGCATTTTCAGTGGTAAGGACTACAATAAATTGTGTTGCTAATGAATGTTTAGAAGTCGAAGGCCATGACGCTACACTACACTACAGTATCTGCAAGTATCTTTAACAGTGTACGCCTTGCAAATAACGCAGCACTATTATTCCGCCATACCGATATTAAAGGAGGAATTTTTAGACAATTAATTCATTGTTGCTGAAATATTCAGGCAAATCTGTGAGTCCGAGTCCAAGCCTCACAGCTGTTTGAGGGTTCCTATAGCCCCCACTCGCTAAACTTAATAAAGTCAATTCAGGTCTAATATGGTAACAACTTTCTATCCCAAGTAAAAATCATTACAAAAATAACAAAAGTCATTTTGTCACAGCCTATTTTCTCTGAAAAAAAAATGGATTTTCATACTTTTATAGGGGTAAAACTAAAAGTAATGTAAAATGTTGAAAAATGACTGCTTTGTCATCATCTGAGCAAAATATGAAGGAAACTTTTGGTTTGAACCCCATGAAACTATGTATTTTCTGAAATTATTAAACAATATGTTCTTTCATTTAAAAGTAAAATTGGCTGATGTAACTGACGCAAAAAAATTTTTCAGGGGTTAATGTGAAAAATTTTGCATTTTTCTAGTTCTAAGCAAAAAATTTCCCCAATAATGGGAAATTAACCTTTTCTTTTAGAAAATTAGAAAGCCTAAATCATAATCAAACTATTTCACTCAGGTATAAAATTGAGAGTTTGAAGGGAAACAAAATTCCTAGGAAGTCAAAATAATGTGACAAAGTCTGTTGGTAATTTTCAATTATATGGCCACCGAGGATGGGGGTTAAAAAATTGATACAAGTTTTTTTTTTTTTTTTTTTTTTCAAAAAATATTACCAATAAGGAAAATAGGGTTCAAATTAAGCCAAATTGATTTTGACGTAGCTGGGTCAAAGGCCAGCCAGCCAGCAATAAAAGTTAAAACAAGCTGTCATCAACTGGTGATAAATCCCACCATTTAATAAGGTGATGACAGAAGCACTTACTTAGCAGCCAACAATAACATTAGTTTTTTTCGCTGGATGTCTTTTGTATTTCCCATTGTCGGGTCATATAGCCATTCCTTTTATTCAATGATCTTCACACCAACTTAAAGAGAAAGGATTGAAGTTTGAAAAAAAAATTGTTTTGAAGAGAAAAAACTTATTTTTTAATAAAAAAAAAAGTTGTTTTCTCAGAAAATTGGCCATAATTTCTTAATGCTCTAACCGAACGGTAACCCCTGAGTGATATTTTTCACAGCCAAATCGAAGATTAATTACCAGCAAATAATTCCATGTGCAAACAATAGCCATCTGGTATTTAATTTGTATATATTTACGTGTCAATATGTTTCCTTTTCTATAAACTAGTTTTATTTTCCATGCTGCATTTTGACTGGACATTTGTATTTGGTGGTTGTTTTTTTTTTTTTTTTTTTTTTTGGCGGGGGAGGGGGGAGATGTATGCGTATATTTTGTCTGTCCACTTGACTTGTATATGTTTAATTGTCTTTTTTCTTTACTGTGTTCATTGCTGAATATTTGTTTTCCTATTCTACTATTCCTAACTTTTATCTTAAACCCTCTTTTTATCTAAAATATTTTTATTTAAATTATTATTATTATAATTTTTTAATTTAAATTATTTAAATATATTTCCTTTTTTTGATCATGGACATCTATTTCCTGTTTCGTCTGTGTTTTTGTGTGTTTATATATATGTGCTTATGATTGTGTATATTGTCATTTGCAAAATTTCTTCCCCTGCACATATCATCACTTCAAATGTATAAGTTGTTACAATATTTGTATCTCCTTTAGTGTTTAGTTTACTGTTTTTACACTAACTGAGATTTTGGCTTTTCGATTAAAACAAAATAAATAAATAAAATATATGTATTTTTTCCTCAGTTTCTTCTTTAAATAATTTTATAATATTTTAAACTTAATACAGGTTAAATTTAAAATTGATAACTTTTATTTTTAATTTTATAGTAAAATTTAAAATTAATCAGTTAGAATGGTTTCTATTCAAAAACCTTGGTTATAATTATTAATGCCTTAATGTTAGTGATAGACTAATATCACTAACATTAAGGCATTAATAATTATAACCAAGGTTTTTGAATTTTCATATACTGTATTTTGATTGGTCATTGTAGCTTATGCAACAGCGTTTCCCCTATTGAGGGGTGTTTGGTTGATTTGAAACTTTTAAAACACTTTATTCTACATTCAACAGCATCACTTGATAAGACACCAGAAGTGTTGAAACAAAATGGCTATTTTTGTAGTGGTGTTATAAACATGTTTGTTATAATTTTTGAATAAATGATATTTGCTCTACTCTTTATTGAGCATTCTTTTAAGAATAGTATTTTTGGTTATTGGAATTTATTCTGTCTACACCAATCCTATAATTTTGTGTGTGTGCGTGCACGTGTATATATATATATATATATATATATATATATATATATATATATATATATATATATATATAGTGCTTTCAAGTATTGATTGCCTTTATTTAGTGTTATTTTTTAAATTCAAAACTGCCTGTGTTTTACAATTGTTCATAAACAGTGTTTGTGATCAGATGATATCAAATTCTTTTTCACATTCACCTAAATGGACTGCAAACAAAATAAGCATTACAAAAATAAAGTACAGAAGACCAACCAGAATACAATTAAATTGCGTTATTTGAGTTAAGTATTGTTCTCCACTGTTAAGGCCTTTACTTTTGTGAAACACATGTGGAGAAGTTAATTTGAATTTTCAATTTCAACTGAGAAGGGTACCTACAAGTATTAGTATCATCTTACAAAATTTATATGATCTTATTTTTATATTAATCTCAGTTATGGCATTTTTTCCATAAATGAAATATCAAAATTAATAATAAAATGAATGGAAATACAAATAACACAGTAAAATGTAGTAAATGTACATAAAGTTATAGCATTTTATGTACACTTTTGATAAAATTTTATAAGAAAGGTACCTATAAATTAATTAAATACTTTTCTTATGAAATTTAATCTCTCTCTTAACAGTCTTATTTTAATTTCTTTATAATATATTTTCCATAAAGCATTGTAAACGTAAAGGTGAAAGCTAAGTACAAAAAACAAAAAAAAATTTGAGCGCTGGAAGTTTTCCGTAAAAATAACAAGGTAAATAATTTGTTTACTTAAATGTAATTTCACTTTTCTCCTTACGTAGAACAAATTACCCTCATGTATTCCATCAATATGTCAAGTGAGATAAAAGTTTATGACCTGCTTTGTTTTATTTTCAAATTACATCTTTTTGGTGCAGAAGCTAAGTTAAGCTTGGTTCAAAATATTTTAAATAAACATTATAATTTCTGATTTTCTTAAAATAAGTCTTGAAAAAATGATAATTGATTTTTAAAAGAATTTCAAAGTGAGATTTTCATTTTTTTTATAAAATGGAAAAAAAACAATTATCTGTCAATTTTGCTGACACAAAAAAACAAGATTTTTAACGAAAATTTCGGACGTGCTAGGAACGATTAAAAAATGTAAAAAAAATACCCCCAAAATACTTAGATCTTTCCTCTTAATAATAACATAAACATTTAGATGATAAAATTTTGTTTTCGTCAAGTCTGGCATCTTTTTCATCATGCTATGCTCTTCTTTTTTTTTTTTTTTTTTTTTTTTTAGTGATCTCGTGGAGGTACCTATGTTAATCCATTCTGTTGCTATTTCTTTATAATGTTTCCATTCTCTTCCGTCAAAGATCCCCACTAGATTGATGAGCATAACTTCACTTTTTCTTTACCTTTAATTGGTATAGTGTAAACTGTACTTAATTACTACCTAATTTAAATATTGTTTACTGTACTTAATTACTACCTAATTTAAATATTGTTTACTGTATACACTTGAGTACAATGTGAGTTTTTATGATCTGTTTTTTACACAAAAAATAAGGAGTTACACAGCTAATTTTTTTTGAAGTGGTTAAAAAGCATGCATTTTCAGTGACCAGCTGCACTGTACATGGGTAAATTTTAATTATAAATAATAATGTTCATCACTATAGGTTAACCAACACCTGCTGGCCAACAGCAGAGACCCACTTTGACAACACACCATAGTACACATTTAAACAATCTCAGTCTTTAGCAAAATAAAGCCAAAACATCATATGTGTACAGAATTTACTTACCAAAGTATGTACCACAACTTGTGGGTCTCTCTGCATCATGTACCGGTAATCCTGACAAAATGCTTGTCATTGGAAAGGCAATACCTCAGTGATGTAAACACTTGAAAGATGAAATGAATGTAAATTTGAGATAAGAAAAACTCTATTAATTCTTCATTTATATAAGGTATTTGTTGATTTTAAGTAGTATGCATAATAGATGAGCTGTTGCTCTTCATGTAGTAACAAAAGAGAAGAAATTTAGGCTATACACCATGTGTAACAGCAAAATTGTCCAATTGTTAGATTAAGCTCTGAACCACTGTATCTTAGAAATGATTAAACATATCCTGTTGGAATTCTCCGATGTTTTTTATAACACTATTGGAATCTACTTCGAACAATAAGAATGTATAATTAATCTCTAAACTTAACAGAAGTATCATGATGAAATCAATCATAAATGAAAATGACATGTTCATCATTAATTAATCATAGTTAAGGATCGGAAGCTCATGAAGTATTGAAATAAATAAATTGTGATATATATATATATATATATATATATATATATATATATATATATATATATATATTTCTCAGAGTTAACCTGTAGAAAAGACAATATTTATAAATGACAATAGGAAAACTAGTTATTACTGATGCGTTTCATCCAATGTGAACTTTCTCAAAGCAAAAAACGAAATGAATTTAATTAAAGAGAGTAACTAATAATAACAAAAAACAATGTTCTTAGCAACTGGAGGAATGTAGAGAATGCTATTTTCATATTGTTAACTGAAAATAATGTCAGTCATTGTCACGTGTAGAGAATATTGTCATTATAGCTGTGTTGATGGATTCAACCATTTTCTTTTGATTTTACGATATTGTTGTGTACATTTGTTTGGGAGAGCAGTAATTTTGTTAAGAAAGGTGAAATAGGAAAAAGGCCTGGGCGTAGATTAATATTTGAGTAATATTCTATGGTGGCACTCTCTAGAATTTTCCTTCTGATTGAGTTATTTTCTTTTTTTATGAGTGTAGCATTTTTAAAATCAAAATTATGGTTGAATTTATTTCTATGTATAACTAGTGCATTAGGTAAGTTGTTTTTTGTGAGGTCTCTTTTGTGCTCATAAATGCGTTTTTTTAATTTCTACTTGTTTCTCCAATATATTGGGAGGAACAGTGTATTGGTCCAAATTCAGAACATGTACATAGTTGTATGAAAAGTGGGAAAAATTGTTCATATGTGGTTTCTTAATTATCAAAGTAAAGAAAGTGACTATGTGTAAGGGTGTTGGTAGGGCCAGGAGTTGACTGATTACTTGGGTTGGTTGGCCAAGGACTCAGCTGTGGTGAGGTGTCAGATGATCTGGCAGTTGTGTGAAGCCAAACTGCCTGCTGTCAGCTTGGCAAATAGTGGCATTTTTATAACTTTGGCTCAACAGGTACAGGTTCCCAGGGACAATCTTTTTTCTTTTTTTTTTCCAGAAAATGTTTGTGATTGGCTTTTGCATTTTGTGATTTTTGCAAGGATTTGTTTTGTGGACTAGATGTAATGCTTGAAGCCCCTGTGCGGAAAACAATTTTTATATTTTGTGTTTTGCTTTCTTAGTGTTCACATCCAGCTGACATATTTAGTGAAATGTATTTGTGAATCAGAAAGATATCTTGATTAAGTAGTATAACAGTGATCAGAAATAAGGGACAAACTCTTATTAAGATTTGAACTCATACTCCTTTTTTCTGAAAGAAGTCTGATTAAATGCACCATCTCCTCTTACTTTCAAGAATTTCTAATCATTAAGCCTATCATTCACTCTTCTCTGATCTTTTGTGATATATATTTTATACTAGCAGTTTTAGCAGCAGCAATATTACTTCCATTCTTTATTAAATGAAGCCTTGTTAAATTTTTTAAAAAGTAATTGTTGACAATGCTTCAGTGCATAAAAATAAAGATAGTGTAGTCTATTAATGGTAGCTGTGGTTATTACTTGTAAATGAATTAAGCAATGCTATAGAAATTTTATGTTTAGAAATAAAAACATTCAATGTTTCTCTTTAAATGATGTTTTAAGAGTTCAAAATGTTCAGAAAAGTTTGTTGTCAGCTGATTAACTGTGTTATGCATGTTTTACATTTAAATTATTCCAAATTATAACATTCTTTATTCTGCAAGTGTTGAAATAACTTATGTAATAATCATAATTGTTATTAATAAACCAAGTGTGGTTACATTTTTATATCATTTTGTTATTTTTATATTTGCATAATTTAGTTAAAACTGAAAGGAAACTGTAATCTTGACCAACATTGATACAAAGATGATTTAGCATGCAAAATTCATTAATAGTCATTTTCTAGGTAGTTAATGAATAAATGCAAATTGTGGGTTAATCAACTTTGTGCAATTCACTAGTGAAATACACACACAGTTAACAGTAATTAAAAAAATCCAAAATCAACAGCATTTTTATCCTTTAAATTTTTTTCACTTTTTTATTGGGAAGTATGCATATTATCTTAATATAACATGAAATGTGAGCCCACAAACAACATGCTCATTCTTAGTACCTTGTTGTTTTGGAATCTACCAAATGCAATCCTTTATTTTGCAGATGTTATAAATTGCTTTTTAATTTCAGAATGGAGACTTATGACGAGTATGATGATCCTTCAAGCCTACAACAGAAGTATTGTTTAATGATGACAGAAGAAGAATACGAGATGCAAGCTTCTGAGGAAACATACAAAGCACTTAAAGTATAAAGTCATATTTATAAAATGATTTGCTTTATCTACTCTTTCTTTAAAATATTCAGATGAATCATAACCAAAGGTTATGACTAATATATTTCTTATTATTTGTAAGGGCTATTCCTCCACCTTCCTTGGTATTTCACCTGCGCCTGCTACCTTGGCTACTCTTCAACCAATGGTTCTCAAATGTTTGCGTGGCTTAACTTATGGTCGTTAATTAAAAAAAATTATCATTTCAAATTTTGCTCATGCAAAATTTCCTATCCCAGCTTTGTTCAAAATCAGATATTGACCAAATGGCTCTCTTTCCCCAATCCTGTCAGGGTAATTGCACTCCAACCACAAGGAAACTTTATTCTTGAGTTTTGGTTACAGAACAAATCTTATCCATCCTACTTATTTCTGTGTTTCATAACCAGTACTTTTAGAGCCAGGTCATCATTAATCAGTTGTCAATAAATCGCCACATGACTTTTTGTGATAATATCACCTTTTCTTAAGTAATTCTTCATTCTTTCTCTCGGTATGTCAATTGTTAACCATTAACCCTTTCCATTTACTAGTGCCAAATAGTGTCACAGTAGTAGGACATCCCAGTCAAGCTGTACGAATTACTGCTGGGTCTGTAAAGAGACATGAAGTCTGACATTGTCTTAATGGAAGACAAGCTTCTGATTGACCAATTCCTGATTCTTTTCATCAGTTGCTGCTTTTTGTGGAAAGAGCTCATAATACAGCCAAACCAGATATACGACCACATCTTTGAATGTTTACCGGCTTTTCAAGTGTTTAATGGTGGTTCATTTAATTTCTCTCAGGACTTTTTTCACCCCATATTGTTTTAAACAATGCATTTATCATGAGTAGCCATTCATTTTAAAAATGGGTTATTTTTGTTGCATGTAAACAGAGAATTCAAATGAAAATGTGCTTCATTAAATTTTTTTCTGTTAAATCCTGAGGCACCTAAACAGCATAGTGATTAACATATACAAGTGTTTTCAAATGCCTTACAATTCTCACTCATATGTACATAGTATTCTATGATGTCCCATGTTTTAAGCTGGATTAATTTTTAATCAGTTTTTTTTTATTTGATTATCATTAATAACATGACTCATGCAAGAATGTTCTTGATTTTCCAGATCAAAATTTCCAGTTTTTATCCCAAATCCAACATATAATAATATATTTTCAGCAGTTGCATTCAGTTTCTATGGAAACAGCCAAAAAGATATTCATGAGTAAAAATACCTCTAACTGAATATAATCCTACCAGAATATATGTAGTGTAGAAGAGTAAAATTGTGTATCTAACTTACAATTTGAACTGAAATTTTAGTTACCTCAAAACTGATAAAAGAAAATTCTAGAAATTAATATATTCTGAAAAGGGTTAAACTTTAAACCCAAATCAGTTCTTGTTTAAAGTTTTAAATATTGCTTGAATACTAAAGTTGAGTGTCGGTTAACATTGAAACATCTCTTTTCTGTTCTCGTTTCCAGGAACTGATGGAATTCATTGAAAAAAATCCTGCAAAATATTCAATCATTTTAAGAAAAAAGAAAAAAGATGAATATGAAAATTCTTCTAGCATGTCTTTTTTTAAGGTGAGTATATATTCTTGGAACTATATGTAGGTACATCAATAAGTTTCTAGCCTAATGGAAAAAAAGCATTTTACTCAATAAATATTTTTCTATATCATCTTCCTTGTCAATGCACTTCAGTCTTGTGATAAATATTAATGTTATGGTCCAATAGCCTCGCACTACAGTTATGGTCCAAGGTTAGAACCAAGGAAGAACAACGCGAACACAAGAGTAGAATAACAAAGATATATTACAACAGAAATATAGTACAAGAAGTTGAAGGTGTTAGTAATGACTGTCCGTCTGGTTTAGAATGAACTAATATTGTCTCAACTCGTTACACCATCCATTCATTATACCTCTTGAGAGGCGCAGTATTTATAGTGTCAGGAAGAGTCCATTATCGTTATAGGTAAGTTCCCATATAACCCCCCCCCTTCCGAAGCTTTTGCGTCTTAGGGGTCTTTAGTATTTTTTCCTCTTTGGATTTATTATCAAAGGCTCTGTGACTTTTCTTTTTCCTGGTCGATTTTCGTGGTTCAGACATTGTTTATGCCTTTGCATATCAAATGTGTTGAATATTGTATCCATCACTTTTGATTTCTTCCTGAGATGGACCAGTTAGAATCATCTAACAGCCTCTTTCTTATTTGATTTACATGTTTTTGGCTGGGTGAATATGCTTTCCTTAATTTCTTTTTTTGAGTGTGTCTACAAATCTCCATCCGGTTGCCTGTTTGATCTTGGATGATATGGCAGGGATTTGATATGTTTACATTTGAAAAATTAGAAAAAATTATTTGCCCGTTTTTCTTGGGTGATATGGCGGAGATTTGATATGATTTAACGGGAAAAAATTTCACAAAAATTTTGAAAGTCCGAAAGATGTGAATTGTGTCCCATTATCAGTGACTAGACAATCAACCCTCCGAAGCAAACAAACAGCTCGTGGAGGCAATTTATGGTAGTTTCAGTAGGTTTTCTGCAATGAAACACTTCTGGCCATTTGCTATAACTGTCTACTATGATCAAATAGTAGAAACCATCTATTGGACCTGTGAAGTCTATATGGATTCTTGACTACAGTCGATCTGTCTCTGGCCATGGCTTATGGATGATCGGATTAAGAAAAGCTGCTAAGAAACAACCCTTGCATTTTTCCACCATCTGTGTAATGTCTTGATCCATGTTTTGCCAATATACGTAACTTCGCATTAAGGATTTCATTCTATTCTTTCCTGGATGGCCCATGTGGAAGTCCTTTAGGATTCGCCTTTGTAGTGTTTTTGGAATTACTACACTTTCGTTATATAGTAGAACATTGTCACATGACAAAAAAACTGTCTGATACATTTTTATTTTTTTCTGCAATTTTGTTTGTGTTTCTTTTATGAATTCATCATTTTCTGCTTCATTTCTTATCTCTTGTAGTATGACGGGGAGGTTTCGAACTGTACTACATAGTGATGTCCTGATATCTTCTTCATGTCGTAGGGCTTCAATTACGGAATCTTCCAATGGCTCCATTTTCTTAGGTATTAGTCTCGAGAGACCATCTGCATGTCCAATTTTGTTTGTGGGAAGATACTCCAATTTGAAATTGTAGTTCAGTAAATTTGTACCCCATCTTAGCAACCTATTTGCAGTGTAAACAGGTAGACCTTTCTTCGATCTGAATATTGTTAATAACGGCTTGTGGTCCGTCTGTAAAATAAAAAATCTACCATAAATATATCTATGAAATCTTGTAACTGCAAAAATAATTCCCAGCACTTCTTTTTCGATTTGTGAGTAATTTTTCTCTGCTGGTAGTAAAGATCTTGAAGCATGCGCGATGGGTTTTAGTGTCCCATCCGGCATTTTATACAGTATACATGCCCCGACTCCATAGGCACTCGCGTCACTTGCGACTATTATTTCTAATTTTGGGTCATAGTGCGCTAAAAATAGATCCACGGTTAGCATCTTAATTATTTTGTCAAATGTTTTCTGGCATTCATCTGTCCACTCCCAAACTTTTTCCTTCTTTAACAGTTCGTTTAGGGGTGCGCGTAATTTATGCATGTTTGGAATGAATTCTTGGTAATAATTCACTAAGCCTAAGAAGCTTTGTAATTTGGCTATGTTTTTTGGAGCTGGCATTTTTCTTATTGCCGTAGCCCTTTCTGGGTCTGGTCGTCTTTCTTCTTCATCGATGATATGTCCCAGATATTTTATTTCCTTCATAAAGAAATCGCACTTGTTTTCTTTTACCTTGAAACCATAGTTTTGTATTCTCCTAAAAACCTCTTGAACGTGTTTCCAGTGTTGCTCAATGTTTTTGCTATTTACCAGTATGTCATCCAGGTATGCAATTGTGAAATCAAGTCTGCCTAGCATAGTATCCATTATCTGTTGAAATATTGCAAAAGTTTTTTTAATCCCGAATGGTAATCTTTGCAATTTTGTATAATCATTTGTGTGTGTTTATGCACAATAATTTCGAGTTTTCCTCATCTACTGGTGTTTTGTAGGTACTTCGTCGCCTCAAGTCTATTTTTGAAAAAATTTCCTCCGTTTAGTTTTGTGAAAAATTCTTCTGGACTGGGTAGAGGATAGTGGTAATCCTTAATCGCTGCATTTAATCCCATTGAGAAATCAAAGACATACTTGTATCTCCCTGATTTCTTTTTTATGTAAACCATAGGTGCAGCCCCATTGACTATAAGGTGTTAGGGAAACTCTTTGGGTTTCTCCTTTAATTTATCTGCCTTGGTCGTTAAACTTTTTCACTTTTTTGGCAGTACGCATTTATTGGTAAATCCCAGAGGTCAAATTCTGCATCCAGTCCGTTCCAAATAAATTTTCTGTATTTCTTAGCACATATATTTTTAATTTTTGGTCATTCCATTGAATGTCACATTTGTAATTTCATTCTCTTTCAAGTTTTATTTTCTCCCAGTTACTAAAATCTAGCAATTTTAACGGTTCTCAACATGGTCATTTTGTTCTTCCTTTTTTTCCATACAACAACGTTAATAATAGTTAAATCCGATCCGAATCCAATTGTAGTCTGATTTTTCTGTTTAACATTTTACTATAATACGTATTTTCTTTATATTTGTCTTGTCTGCTTGGTCAGTCCTCAAAAATATTTTTTACTCTAATTTTTTGCTTTCAATTTCCTAGTCCAACAATGAGAACTTTTATGACCCACTTTTTTTGCATGACAGACAAGTCTTAAACCCGATATGGGCACTCTTTATACCAATGCAAAGTCCCACAGCTTAAAGCATGGACTGGGTGGTAGTTTTTCTGATATTGACTTTTTGAAGTAGAAAAATTTGTTTGATCTGTTTTTGAGGAGGGAAAATTGGTTTGGTTTGTTTTTGGTCCTTTTTAAAAAATGTGTTTGTCAAAAATTAAAACATATGTGCATGGTGCCAGATTCTTCTATATCTTTTTAGTCCTTCTTATACATCTCTGACAGTCTTCAGCCAATTTTTGTATCTGGTTTACTCTCCAGTTTTGTAAGAGTTCTTCGCCTGATCCATAAAACAGTCCAAAAAAACCAGGCCTTGAACGAATATTAAACATTTAAAATTGTCCGGCACAGTTCAGATCGGCAAAAGTCATCACAGTGTTTATTTACAATGGAATCGAATGTTATATTACTATATAACATTCGATGTCCTTTTTTGTTAGATTCAGACATTTCCATCTTTTGTGGAATAGTGAGGTATTTGGGCTAAATAGTTCTGTTAACAGTTTTATGGCTTCCTTGAAAGTTAACTCATTTGTTTTTCTTGGTAGGATGTAGTCTACGAATTTAGTGTGTTTGCTAGACCTTAATTGAACTGTTTCATTTTCAGAATTTTGCCCTTGTTATTACCTATTTTTTAATAATTTTGTAGTTCCAGATACCTTCTGTTCATTTTTCTGTTGCAAACTCAAATTGTATTTTCATTAAGTTCCATATATGGTTGCCTTTTAAAATCTTCCATATTTACAGTAATTATGTGTAAGTATTTTTCTTTTAGTTTAGACTTCAGGTCTTTGTTGTCTGTTATTCTGAAACCTTAGTACAGAAAAAAAAATTTCCTGTGTAGAATTTGTGTCTTTGTTACTACTGTAAAGTTGGTGTCCAAAAAGAAAATTTTCTCTTTTTTATATTCGCATAGAACTTGTTTTTTTGTTTTTTTTCTCTCACTACCTACATCGCCTCTGTTATGGACGACCGATAGCAAAAAAAAAGTTTTTTGTAGATTCTCTGCGTAGAACTTGTTTCTTGAGTATACTTTTTTGGGGATTTCTCCTCATAGAGTTTGTTTCTTCAGTTCCTCGTCGCCACTGTTATGGGTGACAGATAGCAAAAAAAGGTTTGTCCTCCGTAGAATTCGTTTCTTCATTTCCTCGTCACCACTGTTATGGTCCAATAGCCTCGCACCACAGTTATGGTCAAAGGTTAGAACCAAGGAAGAACAACACGAACACAAGAGTAGAATAACAAAGATATATTACAACAGAAATATAGTACAAGAAGTTGAAGGTGTTAGTAATGACTGTCCGTCTGGTTTAGAGTGAACTAATATTGTCTCGACTCGTTACACCATCCATTCATTATACCTCTTGAGAGGCGCAGTATTTATAGTGTCAGGAAGAGTCCATTATCATTATAGGTAAGTTTCCATAACAATTAATGACATAAATTGAATGTTTCTTCTTGAACTTGTAGACTCTCCATGGAGCATAGGGCCACAAAAACACCACACTAAATATTGCTGTTGAGGTTTCAGTTGTACGTTTTGCCTGACTGATTGCTAACCAAGCATGGCTAAAGTAGGAGAGCAGATTGGAACTCTTTAGTATCCAATCTGCTCTCCTACTTTAGTCATGTCTAGGACTGGAAGAGATGAATTTGTGATTTTCCTAATGACATTAATACATAAGTCAACATAACAGGTTCAGCCAGAATTTGAAGTCAGCCTGCAAATTGATGCCAAACATTATACGGTGCTAATTTCAGCTCAAAATTTAGCTGATAATTATTTGATTGGCTGTGGACTTATTGATCCACTATTGGACATAAGTTTTTACTTTATTTATGCTTAAGTATTGTATATGAAATCTGTAATTTAATGTTTTTAATGACTGCAGATAATTTAATTTGTTTATTCAATATGTTCAGTTTGTTTATATTGTGTTGATTTTTATGTATTTCAGTCGAGATTTATGTCAGCAATTGGTATGTCTAATTACCTCCCTTGTTCTGTAAGTGAGCCAGAATGTGAAGAAAAACTACAAGATTTAAAATCAAACATGTGCAAGGCATTTAACTATTCACAAGGTAATCTCATTTATTCATTATCTAACTACTTACATCATATTTTTTCTCTTTATCTATTCATAAACATCCTAAATTTTACTTCTAATATTCAACAAGTGTTAAATAAAGTTAATAATCTACTACATTTCATCAAAGTCATATTTTGTACACATTTCCATTTAAATATGTTTGTGTGTCTGTATGTGTAAAAAGCAACAAATATTTTTAAATATTAAAAAAAACATTAGAAAAAGAAATATTATTAAAACTTGTAAAAAACGAAAAAAAGCCTCTTAATGTCATAAATGTAGCTTTTTAACAATGATAGGTTTTCATATTTAGTTGAACACAACCAGACCAAAATGAAAACACCTTGAGTAGGATGTACCTGTATATGTAAATGTTTTGTTCTGAAAAATTGGCTATTTGGAGAAGGCAGTCTCTCAATATAGATAGAATTACTGCTAAATTTGCATGGCAGTTGTGCTAATTTTCATGAGAGTGGTGATGCTTGATCATCAAGTACATAACACTGACATTTTTTATTATCGTGAGGGTCCCTTGGTGCTGATGGTTGTGAGAGCACTGTTTGGATTTGCAACTTTTCATTTTTTCTACACACCTATAATTCTTCAAGTAAGTAATGTGTCAAACACGGGTGTTTATGGGTTAGTCTTTAACTTAAAAATGTTTTCCTCTAGAACCTGAAAGTCTCAAATGGTTTGATATTGAACAATCAGAATGATATTTAACTTTTGCATTTAAGTGGCCACTTACAGCTGAACTTCATTTAATATTTAAGAAGATGCTTCCCTGACCACTACAATCTTAACCTCTTCAAGTCCAGGCCAACTGATATTGATCCTACATAATATGCATTTTTTACCACCTCCTTTCCCTTCCCTTACAGTATGCATTAACCCTTCACTTTGAGTGGCCCCTGAGCCTTGTATTGGGTGAACTGAAGTGTAAAAAAACCTCTATTAAGGTGTTGTTAATACAATATATTGTACAAAAAATCATAACTAGACTTGCCTTCATTCAAAAAACATTCTTGAATCCTAATCATAAAAAGCACAGTAAATGATTACTATTTTCCTAATCTGGAAACAATCTTAACTTTAGTTTTAGACTAATTGAACAACAATTCAAATAACAATTTTTTTTTTCTCAAGTTACACTGCTCATTTGTTAAAATGAGTGTTCTACATATACTCATTATCTTTAGTTAGACTTAATCACTTGCCAGCTATCAGTCAGTCAGTAAAAGAGTAGCTGATTTAATGATTTGACTATAGAATTTTTTTTACCATGGCCTGAAGATGCCAAATTTCATAGCTGGAAGCCTTTAAATTAATCTAAATGAGTAGGTTTTTTGGGTTTTTTTTTTAAATGTTTCAGTCCTTTTACTTTCTTCCAAAAGTTGTTCATTTCATGTTTTACTTATGTGCAGTTCTGACTTCTAAAATAAGGTATGCCTTTGCTTTCTTTATTTCTTGCAGATGCCAAAAAGACTCGCTTTTCTAAACGGCTTGCTTATAAAAACAACAAAGAAAATCAAAGTCCATTGGCACGACAAGCTCTACACCCAACCAACATTCCTCCACCACCACCTCCGCCACCTCCACTTCCTACAATGTTGTCTGCTGTTCCGTCATATCTTAGATGTAAAGAACTATCTGGGTCTAAATCTCAACCCTGTTCCCCACTAAAAGAAAGAAATTTAGTAGAAGTAAGTTCATGTAAATGTTTCAATCTTTTAATAATAATAATACATTACGGGGATGCTTAAAATTATCAAAATTTGACAATTCTTCAGGTCCTGGTAAGCAGCTCTTTGTGTGAGAATGGAATGGTAAATAAAACTGCAATTACCTAAAGAACAATGCTGATTTTGCATTAGGTTCAGCATGTACATGCTGGGGTTAATAACTAATAACCTTTTCAGTTTTTAGCTATTTATGTATCACTCATGTCAGTGATGCATCTCCACTATCACAGAAATGCACTTGTTCAGTTAGAGCCATTTGGGAGGGCTTGAATTATTGGCCTTCAAGAAGTTGGATGGTAATTTCAGAGAATTGCTGCTCATATTAGATGTAATGTGTCTATTTTTGCTTTGATGTTGAGAATTGGGGTCTGATAAACATAGACTAGGGTACAGATACTCACCAAGGTAAATGCATTATAAGGGCAGCAGTGAGTGGCCACTCAGTGTTCACAGCACAGATCAGTGCAAATGTGACCTGTGTAGCATCAGTGTTAAGAATCATTTACTTGAAGCAAGACAATGGGCATCAGGCCAGACGTTCCCTTATCTCATAACATTGTTGTACTTGCCTCCTGTGTTGTGTAACAATATGATTTCTCACATATCCTTAGGAGATAAGTAGATAAATTCCTTTTCCTTTTAAGTCCACTTAATTATCTGAGTTTTGTTTTGTTTTACGGCATATCAACCTCAATGGGTCATTTAATGCCGACAACTTTTTTTTTTTTTTTTTTTTCCTGGTAATATTTTTGTTTTGTCAAAAATCTATTTCTGTCAATATTTTTTTTCCTCAAAAACGTATAGCTGGTAATATTATTTTTTCAAAAACATATAGCTGGTAAGATTATTTTTTCAAAAACATGTTATCAGAGGCCTTGCTTTTGGACATAGTTTATTGTCTTGCCCAGGACCCAGATTTAGTTTTTCATCATACCCAGGAACGCGGATGTAGTTTATCATCATGCAGATGCAGATGTAGTTTATCATCATGCAGATGCAGATGATCATCATACCCAGGATGCGGATGTAGTCTGGGTGTTAACTATTTGCCCATAGCTGGGACCCTAACAGGTGCTACCACCCCAGGTCAGGATGGACCTGGGAACACTAGATAATTAATTGGTGGTTTTTTTTTCCTCAAAACCTCCTAATCAGAGGCCTTGCTGTTGGACGTAGTTTATCGTCATACCCAGGACAGGAGTTTCGTAGGAAATTCATCTGCAGTCCATCTTTGAGTCAACTTAAGTGTCAGAGTTTTCAGGATTTCTATCTCCAGCCTACCTTTGAATTGGCAAACATAAAATTTTGTCAATGATGTCCGAGAATCATAAAAGTAGTTCTTTGAAGAAGCTGACCACCCAAAAAGCCGAATGGGTGGTCTCTTGAACACAAAGAGACAGATGTCAGATCCCAGCCTATATCCACATAAGCAGAAAGAAGCAGGAAGTCAATAAGTAAGTAGATGACCAGTAAGTGAGTAGCTGCTCAGCACCCAATGAGGAAGGGACCAGCGAGCTGTTAGCTATCAAAGCTGAAGGGAAAGATTGGTGGTTTAGTGAGAAATCATATTGTTGCTATTTCCCAACAAGAGTCTTGAAAAACATTTGTTGTTATTCTTTGTAAATTTGATCACAGCTAAGGAGATAAATCTGTGAACATAGCAAGTCAGGTGTATATGCAGACACAGCCAACCTAGGATATCATCACAGGTGCTGTGAACAACAGACACGTGGGACTGTCACCACAGTTGCAAGGTCATCATTTAATGTTCAGTGATTAGAGCAGTTTCTATCTTCAGCAACATCTAACAGCATTTGCTTACAGCACACTGGTCCAACCACTGGCATCATCGTGTGGGATAGCGCACACTTACATTTAAGGTTTGTGGAGAGAATGTTGAATAGTGCCATATATGTTCAAAACATTGTTCAACCCAATCTGCTGCCATTTCTACAACAGGAAGATGATGTTCTGTTCTGGCAGGTTGATGCCCATGCTACTTACTTTGCTTTGCAAAATGTTCAACAACTTCCCTGGCCAGCATAGCTCTAATTTATTTTGTTATGGATAATTACCGCAGTATAAAGTTTAAAAAGAAAGGCTAAAAAAAAAAACAACTTGCTGTCTAGAAGACGCCAGGTTTATCACTCCAGAGTGGGTGGATTCTCCACAGGATCAAATACGCAAATTCAGAATGACAAGCAACATTGATGAACAAACATCAATATATAAATTAACAAGATTTAATTACAGCTAGACAGTACATGAAAGCATTTAAGGAAGAGGATGTGTGGAAAGATGTGTGCTATACATTTTTGTGGGGAAGATGTATGCATTTGAGGTTAAAAGTTGAATGCATTTTGAGACTAAAAGTTGAAACAAAAACTTAGTTTCAGGCTTTCTTCTGAAATAAAATAAGGTTTTCTCTTTATCCTTTTCTCTCTCTTTCTTATGTTTTTTTTATCCTTTTTCTTTTTTCTTATGTTTTCTTTATCTTTTTCTCTTTCTTATGTTTTCTTTTATCCTTTTTCTCTCTCTTTCTCTTATGTTTCTCTTTATCCTTTTCTCTCTCTTTCTCTTATGTTTCTCTTTGTCCTTTTTGCTTTCAGATCAGTTTTTTTTTAACAAATTCAAGCAGCAGTATCTTTTGATCTATTCTTTTTTCTTCAGTGTAACATTTGTTATTCAGATATGAAGATTCGGTATAAGTCATATATTCAGCAATGCAGAATTCATTATTGGGATCCTTCCTCCATTTGAGTGTGTCACATATGCCAGAGGTATTATTCACACAAGACTCATTTCCACTTTATTCTGTCCTTGGAATTTGTGATTTGGGAATATCATTCATTCTCTTCAGTTTGGTAATTTTGATTATATGAAGATTTCATAGCTGGTCTGACTTCTATGAGTTTCATTACCCAACTGGCTTCTTTCCCGCTAAACGTTCATACTTGGTCACATGATTCGGCACATGTGTGAGAATCTATTTTTAGCTTCTGTTTAGATCTGTTGCTGAGGTTCAGCCTGTTTGAGCTAACTGTTTTTGTAGGCAGTTACTATATATATTTATATATTATATATTTAAACTTTACCACATTAATTTCTTTCTAGAATTGTTCCCTCTGCCACTGCATTTTTTTTCAGGTTTTTTTTTTTTAGAACACCTGTTTTAAAATTGTTATAACTTCCTTTGTATTGTGTATATAGGTTTTAATTTTTGTATACTAATAAAAGAATGAATGAGTAATATTTTGATGTAATGCATTATATTTTGCATGGATGTTTTGACATTGAGAACAAAAAAAATTGAAATACGAAATAAAAAACAAAATAAAAAAACAAATACATTAAAAAATAAATAATTTTACGTACTTTAACTTTTATTACTCCTTGTGGAGTTCTGGGGGTGCAATTAGAAGCAAAATTGCTAAGAAGGCTTTCATTTCGTCAAAAAAGTGACATGTTTCCTCATTAGTATTTGTTTCTTTCTTTCACCTGACTCATTTATTTGTCTCGTTGACAAATAAAGTTATTATTTTGTCGCTTATAAATAAACAAAATAATTCACCTTCAGAAAGGTATATCGCCAGAAGCTTCCATAAAATTTTTCAGGCATGGATGATAGCCGCTAGTGATCATCATTAACCACTTCACCGTCAATATCCACTCAAGTAAAGCCTTAAAAATCATTGTTGTAGTCCTAATCAAAGAAAAACTGAATAAAGGCTTTGATGGATATTGATGTGGCCATTTTTGTTTACAAAAAATTGCAAAAAAAATTAACGTGGGTTTAATCAGTGTTACATTTCATGTAGTCTAGAAGAATTCAAAATGGCATTGAAAAATAGAAGTTTAACCTTCTTTCAAAACAGTAGTAGTTGATTTCCAGCTTAAAATACTGGAACTAACAGTTGACAAGTGTTTATTTATAGCAACCATCTTAAGGTTACAAAATGCGCCTAGAGAGGCAAAGGGAGAGAATTCTACAGCAACAACAATTTTTACCACCTGTGTGGTAAAGCTTAAAGAGAGATGGAGGGTTCATATGTTATATTATTAGAATGATAGGAAAGAGAAATGGGTTGCTAAGTGCAAAGTGTATGGTTTTGGACTGCATAAAGACATAACAATATAAATGTACATTTTTCCTCACCAGTATTACAACTCTGAGTTTCATGCACGGCACAGTGCAATCATCAGGTGGTGATATCAGCACCTGATGATTGCATTATGCATGAAACTAGAGTTGTGCTACTGGTGAGGAAAAATGTACATTCATTATTAATATATGGTCAGATCACACTGAAAGCACAGGTTCCCATATTTATAATAATATTTATTATATATATATATATATATATATATATATATATATATTTGAAAATATGATTCCATATTCCTATAATGCAACACAGAAATTACTATGTTCCCAAACTGGTAATTTGTGTTCAAGTTTAATTTTAATATTAAACCTCAACTGTTAGATGACTGTTTCATCCTCACCAATGTTTGGAATAACTAGGCAACAAAATGTTTTACTCATTTATAGTTTTGAATCTGAGGTTAGTTTTTCATTATCAAGGCGGTGGGGGGGGGTCTCTGCTTTGATTAAAGTAGGGGTGTTTGTTATATGTCAAGTTTTTGGAGTCATGTAATGTTGGGTTGTTTTTTTTGTCTGGCTACAATAACTAATATCTGCTAAAACTCTGATGTTGTCCTTTTTGGTGTTTTGAGGTTTACTTAAAGGAGTGTTAAGATTATGACTGAGTTGTATTGTTTTAATTGAATTTGTTAATAGATTTTATATGGTATTTTGTAGAAATTATTTTTTTTTATCCATTTATAAAATGCTAATTATTTAGGGTGAATAAAAAAAACGTTATTTCATTCCTTTTTTATTCATAAATTTTTGTTTTTTAGAAACTTGATAATGTGTAGTTTTTCATGTAAGCATAAAGGGCATGGGTCAACTAAGGTCAAGCACTATAAAGCTTTATTTTTAAAATAAGAATCTTAAAAATATGGAAAAAGTAAATTTCGGCATTTCTCTGAAAAACATTCCAAACACAAACGAAATTATTTTCTAAAAGTAATACAAAAGACATGAATTAATATGGAGGATGAGATGAAAAGTGTTTTTCTTCCTTCAAGGGAATAACTCAACAAAAGAATCTGAAGTTTATGGTTTCAGAATCGAAAAAACAGAACCATTTAATGAAAGGTTATTTGAATTTAAAATGGACTTACTCAATATAATAAGCAATATCTCTTTTCAAAAAAACAAGAGCTACTTCCAAAAACATTTAGACCAAATAGTAAAAGGCATCAACAAAACAAATAAAGTACTGGTGAAGTTTGACAAAACTGGAAATTTCTACAAATTAACAGCAGAGAACTACAACAACCTAATTAAAAAGAATTTAACAAGGAACTAAAAAAAAGCTAATAACAATGTAAATATGGTAGAGAATATAAAAAGGAGTAGTAAAAACATTACGGATAAATTAAAAATAAGTGATAGAGTAGGCAAACTTACAGAAAAGAAATGCTACATCACTATTAAGGACCACAAACCGGATTTCAAGGAAAACCCTACTACTGGAATAATAAACCCAACCCAATATCAGAAAAATAAGCAAAAAAATTCTAGAAAGGATTACCAAGCAAATTAAGGATTACCTAGGATTAACATTCTGGATTAATATCAAAGAGGTCACCAAATGGTTTACCAGTATCAAGGACAAGCCAAATTGCACCCTAATACAGTTTGATATTGAGGATTACTACCAGTCAGTATCAAGAGATCTATTCATGACTGCTCTAGAGTTAGCTATTATATATTCAGACCTAACAGAAGAAGAAAAAACATAATTCACAATGCAAAAAAAAATTTGTCCTCATTCATAATGGGGACCAATGGATTAAAAACTCTGAAGACCATCACAATGGGGTCATTAGACTCTGTGAGGTCTTCTGACCTTGTTGTTCTATTTATATTATACAACCTAACTGCGCACTCGTGAATTAGACATTGGGCTATACAGAGATGATTGTCTCATGATAGTGAGGAGTTCCACTAATTTTAAAATAGATAAAATTAGAAACATAATATGTAGTGAATTCAGAAACCCAAATTTAAAAACTACAGTCAACACAAAATTGAAAAGGGTGAACTTCCTCGACGTAACATTAGATTTAATGAATATACCTACCTTACAGAAAACCTAATACCAATCCCTTGTATGTACACCCCAGGTCAAACCATTCTCCATCCATAATTAAGCACATACCCTCATCAATAGAATTAGCATGAATTCCGCAAATGAAGAAATATTCTATAAACAGTAATTTTTACAACCAAGCTCTAAAATATAGTGGCTACAAACACCCTAACATCAATTATATAAAAAATAATAGTACAAACCAGAGGAAATTCCTAGCTTTAATTGAAAAACATTTTCCTACTAACAGCAAACTTAGCAAGACCTTTAATAAAAACACCCTAAAATTAAGTTATAGCTGTACTGAAAATCTAGAAAAGATTATAAAAAAACATAATAATAAAAATCCTGAAAAAACACACATGCCAAAATCAAATAAATGAAGATCCTAAATTAAAATTAGACAAAAATAATGAAAAATTATGTAATTGTAGAAACCCTGAAAATTTCCCTCTGAATAATAAATGCCGCATAGAATCTGTGGTATACCAATGCACAATCTCATCCATTGAGAATCCAAATATTGAGAAGATATATATATATATATATATATATATATATATATATATATATATATAATTGTGTATTTGGGCAGCAATCCCTCTTTTATACAAGTTTCATTAAATACAACTGACAAGGTACTGCAGTTAAGTTTTTTTTTCATTTTTCTTGTGTTCTTATAGTTTTTTTCTTTTCTGGACATAAATTGTGTAGAAATTGTCCAAATATTTTGTATATCCAAGCACTTTCAGCTATATATAAAAGGATGATTTTATTTTTTGGATTGTTTTGTGTATGTATCTATAGTTATGGGAATGTTTTATTTTCCAAACACAGTCAACACATTGTCGCCATGTTCATAGTTAATATTATTAAGTGTTGGCCTTTTCTTTTTTTTTATTAATAATGTTTCCATTATTTTTAGCTTTTTTTTACATGACATTCATGATTGGAAATATTTTTTATCTGTAACTTGCAATTATTTCTTACTTTGACCTGTTAATATATATTATAAATATGATACTCATTTCTACAGGTATTATCTTTTTATTTATTTAAATCCTTTTATAGATGTAGATTAGCTGATTTGGTTGTCAACTATTATCAAACTTGGCAACAATCACTGATTCTCTTAGATGTATAAATCTTATTAATAATTTCTTTCAGTCACCTTGACTATAGTCAAGAAGGCAGAATGTGAGAAATACAGTACATTTCATTCTTTTATCCAATATGTATGTAAACTTCAGTTTTCAAAAAATACCAAGTGACTGCTTACTACTTGATGGTGTTGGTTAGTTGGTTGTTTTTGTTGATATGATAAACTTGACCTTCACAGCAGTGTCAATGCCCTCTAAATAGCATGAAACAAGGAGTTTTGAATTATATGGTAACAGAAAATGATCCCTAACTCATTGTGACATGTCAAAGATAAGAATTTTGTCAGAATATTTAACAGTGAGATGTATCACATAGAGAAGTGTGTTCATGTCTTTCCTAAGAACATGACTGAAAAAAAAACACAGACACTGACTCAACGAAAATTCAAGCTCAGTTCTGTTTATGACAGCATTTTTTTATTTCACTATTTCTTGTGCAATTGCTTGGTCACTTTAATATTTTTAATGATGTAACAACAGAATTTATTTTTAGTTGTGACTGGGAACATTTTTCTTTATATATAATTGTTTAAAATTTCCTTTTTTTTTTTTTTCTTTTTTTTTTGGTCTGCTAAATGTGTATTTTAACTGCCTCCTTCAGATTCAGACTCCCAACAGTGTCAACATTCTTGAAGCTAAATCAAAACTAAAACGAGACAGGTCAGTCTGTTATTTTTAAATCAACTTTTCACATAATATGAACCTGTCTTATTTCTTGACAAATTTGTTTTGTTTTTCTTCTGAACACAGAATTTTTTATTTTATAAAAAAAAAAAGTAGTTTTTTTTTTGTTTTTTTTTTTTTTGTGAATACCATTTTTATTTAGGTTAATGTTTTTTTAAAAATTCAGTAAGTGAAGAAAAATGTCAAGAGTTTAATATTACTGTTGTATATTACTAAAGATGATAAAGAAATCTGGAGAATTTACAAATAACTACAAATCTTGTGGCAAAGTTTAACCATCATGCCCACAATAAAATGGTGTCAAAAGGACAGTTTTTTCCCTTAACATTGCTATTATTTTAACTACCTTCACTGCTTCAGCAATGTTTGTTTTAAAGTAGCAACGATTGGAATTTTAATAAAACCCAAACATATATATATATATATATATATATATATATATATATATATATATATATATATATATATAGCTGGCCACTTGCAAGGATACCCATCTACTAGGGCGTTGAGCCAGTCCCTATTGCAGAGGCTTGCTCAGGTGCATTTGTGTTTATTCAACACCCACAGAGCCCACCTGTGGTTTATACTGCAATTATAATGAGCAGACCTTAGTTGCAGTTTCTGGGAAAGAGCGTGTTATCTAGTATGATCAATAATTTGAACAAGGTCAGCACACTCAAACCCTTGGCCATGATGACTTGTGACTGTGTTAACACAGCTATCAACAGCCCCCAAGGGTTCTGTCTACCCAATTTTACTCACAAGGCTTGGGTCAACATGTGGTATGGTTTTCCAAAGATGCCACACGCTAGGATCGACCCCTCCAGTCTGATAACATCATCAGTCTCCTTCCTGACAAATCAACCCTGGCGAGATTCAAACCCAGGTCTCATAGTCAAAATGCAAACATTCTAACCAACTTGGCCACGTGCCCATAAAACCCAAACATATAAAAGTGAATTTATACATTTCCTTCATTCTTCGAGAATTTAAGACAAAAATATTAAACACTATTTGTTTATTTACAATTTTATATTTACGTTTTAAAAATGCGAACCAACTAATACAATGGAACGTTTATAGTTTATCAATTCATAAAAAACAAATATGAAAACAGTTTTTTATTCATAAATTTATAAAAATTTACTAAATCATGAAAATATTCCCTATCTTGGCAATGTTTATTGTTTTAAAAAGCAATGATTGGAATTTTAATAAACATGAAAGTGGATTTATGCATTTGATAATTTTGTAATTTTAACTTTTTGAATAAAAAGACTTCATATTTATTTCTTTATAAAATGGTAAATAATAAATATTGCATTTTACTTAGTTCACATTTTTATAATCTTGCTGAGGGTAGTACAAAATAATAGCAGCATCAAGGGAAAAGCCATTCTTTTGAAACATCATTTTTTTTCAGACTTTAACATTAAACAATGCCCATGTTGTTATTAAAAAGAGATCTTATTTCATTTGTTTGTTTTTTTTTTTTTCTATTCTTTAAATTTTTTCTGTTCAGTAAAAAATACATTTTAAAAATCCATTAAGAATCATAATGGAAATATGATATATATAGGAGTTAGCTGGACATTGATAAATCATGTAACTGATTGCTGGAATTTACTGTTTATCTTTCTGCCTCTTAGTCTTTGCCATGATGAAAATGGAGGTTCTTGTCTAAGCATTGCTGAAGAATTGGCATTGAGCAACCCTTTGAGAAGACTCAAGTCTACAAATCAGTTAAGGTATCTAACATATAATAATTCTATTGTTGCTTTTAATCTTACCGAAAGGTACCAGCTTTTATGGTATTGGAATTTAATTTGAGAACCACAAATGCAATATTTTACAAGTTCACATTCTAGCCTATTTTTCCAATCCTCACTCCAACCTTTTTTCATTACTTTCAAAACTGGCTCCCAAAGCCTTGATTCTTATCAGAGCTAAGAATATATTTTCTGACTAACAAGAGAGCTGGAAAATATAAAAAGGAATTCCACCACCTTTAATCTTTCCATGGTGCCATAAAGTCTGGGGGAAACCTCACAGCTTTGTTCACTGCAACTTTTTTCATTACTTTTAAAACCAGCTCCCAAAGCATTGCTTCTTATCAGAGATAAGAATATATTTTCTGATATCTTCAGTCCAATGAAAGGGCCAGGAAATTTATATAACGATATTGGAGGGAAAAGTCCCTGATCATTCTGAGACTCTATAAATTTGGAGGTTCTTCGCCTATTTGGCAGTGAGAATTCAGCCCACCGTCTATAAAGTTGGCAATAGGGAGCTCCAGTCAACTTCTGAACCACTTTCAACCAAAGACGAACTAACTACTAAAGGGCTGTTGAGAACGAACATCAGCCCACAATTCAAGACCAGTTGAAAGCTGCCTTCCTTTCATCTACAAGACTTTCTCGCCGACCTACGAACTCGCTCAACTGCAGAATCTACCAACATTTTCCTACTCTACAAGAACTTTGAAGAAAATTCTGAGTGTTTCTAACCATTAACAAAATTCTACTCACTTAAAGAACTTTCAGGCACTCAGAGAAATATTTTGAGCAAGGCTTTTTTCTGTTATGAACATTTTCTCTTCCCTTAAAGGATTTTCTCTTCTCCCTTTCTTTCTCTCCTAATTGTCTTTATTACTTTACCCTTTTTTCTGTATATGTAAATAAACACTTTCTTCTTTTATTGTTACGCAATGAGCAGGAGATTTTTCTTTATTTGTCTGCGCCTAAAAGAAAGAGTTTGTCCGCTCTAATCTTGCTGTTTTTATTCACGTTTTGTCACAATTTTTTAACCTCAACCCTTTGATGCAGGAAAGCCAGGACATATTTCTCAGTACTGGTACCTTTTCCATCTGGGGAGAACAAACATTAGTTTTATCATATAAAGTATTAAATGATTGTCAATATTTTTTAAAAGAAGTCATTTTTTTTTTACATCAACAAAATAAAACTGCCTATAATAATAGTTGCAATTTAGATGTTTAAGCCACTTTTTGAAACAACTTTCTTTTATGTTTATTCTTTTCTAGAAACAAAAACTAAGTTTTATCTTTAAAAAATGAAAAAAACAAACTTTGTTTTATAGAATTTGACTTAAATTGAATGTTTACTTTTGTTTTTAGAAAATTAATCATTTACATCATATTTGATAACAGTTGAAATTATACTTTGTAAAAATTTAAATCTAATTAAAACTCTCTAAAATAGTTATCAGTTTTGATGTCTAGTTTCTGGATTAATAAACAACTGTATCAAAAACAAATCCTAATTTAAATTTTTTTTTTCTGTCAGCAAGTTTCAAAGGTCAAAGAGGTAACACATGTCTCAACACAATGGGTTGTGGTATTGTAAATTACATGTTTTT
>CAHIKZ030003216.1:0-32500 GCA_903632075.3 Acanthosepion pharaonis
CAATGGAAATGCTTTTAATGGCCCTAAAAATTTTATTTAAATATACGGAAATTAATTTTTCTTTTCATTCCGAGTAGCTTGTAAAAATCATTATCTTTCAAACAGTACAGAAATTTACGTTCAAAGAAGTCATTTAATTCAATTTTTAAATTGAAATGTTTTTTTGGGGAGGGGTAGAAAAATCCGTGGCGGTACCTTTTTGTGGCCAACGTATCTTCTGCCAAAACGCGCTCAATAGGTAACTACGTTAATTTCTGAACTTTTGATTTATTGAAATCAGTTTTATAATTCTTGCAGAATACAGTTGAAAAGGTTTTTTTAAACTTTTAACAAAGGACAAGGACTGATAGAGTGAAAGTTCTGTCCTTTCCATTTTAAAGGAAAGTTGGCAACCCTATCCATAATTGTGGCCTTGTGCCAAAACTAAACTAATAAACGTGACTCCCCGCCATCCCATCACTTTTTAGAAAGAAAATGTTTTCTGAAAGCAAAAAAAGCCTTCGAAGTCTTTTCTGATGTTAATAAAATGCTTTAAAGAGGCATCCTGGAAATGTAATAAATGGGCGACCAGTTTTCCTTTTTCTTTGAGACAGGTATTATTCACAAACGATATACAATGAAGAAAGGACAAGAGAGAAATCATACAAATTTGTCGCTTCTCCAGACACAACAGAGATACAAGCAGAAAAAGATGACACGTAAAGAGAAGCTGTCATCTTAAAATAGACGGCAAACCAGTTATATTTTATTTTGGTGGCCCCACGTTCGCCAGTCGACAACGTAATAAAGATAGACGGCTAACCAAACTTGCCTTTTTTTTTAGCCATAGCAAAATAAAAAAGATAAAATAAAATCAGGGAAGATTAGTGTCGTTAAATACGTGACATGACAGACAAATTACTTTAAAACAAAAAAACAAAAAAAACAACAACATCCAGTCGCCTCTCTTTCCTGTCAAAGGCCCCAATTGTGTTGCTGAATGGCCTTGGGTGGTAACACTTAACCCTTCCCCACGTCTGAACAAGTAGCACCCCAGAAATAATAATTACTTAATTTCAAATGAAGACCAATAAAATAATTGAGGGAAAAAATTGTTATAATAATAATATTATTATAAATAAATAATACTACTGATGATTATTATTATTACTACTACTACACAACAACATCATTTAATATAGCTACCTTCAAAAATTCGCTAAAAACTTTACATCATTTAAAAAAATGAAATAAAATAAAATAAATAAATTGTCCGAAACAATTTTGTCAAAATTTGTTATTAATTAACATTTTTTCCTCCTGTTTTTTTTTATAATTTTACTTAAAAATGTTTTTCTTTTTTCGTCAACGCAGGACTTTCAATTTTAACGGGAATTTGAACGTCTTTTTTTTTTTTGGCGGTGAAAAACACCGATTTGGAAATTTTTGCAAAAGCCACATAATTATCGAATTTTTAGCAAACTTTCAGTAATTATTCGCAAATGAATTAAATTATTATTCTATAGAAAATAATTGTAATTTTGTTCATGGTTTGTTTAATTTTTTTTTTAAATTAAACGGTGTAACAGGTGTAAAAAAAAAAAAAAAAAAAAAAAAAATTGTTTTGTAGAGCTTATTTGTTAATAGGTCAAAACAGGATCCGCAGTTGAAAATCTGCTCTGAATGATAAAATTAAAAACTAACACATTATTTAATTAGAAAAATGCATTTATAAATAAAATGGACACTTGTCTTTAAAAAATTTCGATGAGTAATTTAAGGATTGTTTTCATATATTTTGACATTTAGAATAATTTAAAATCTTTTAAAATTCTGTATTAATTTGTATTCGTCAAGTGATAGTGTTATTAATTTAAAACTGTATTTAGTAATCATAAATGGAAAAGCGTACTACAATTTAACGATCCCCACCCAACATTTTAAAATAATTTTGTGTGTATATAAACAAACGTGTCAATTTCTGTATATACGGACGCCCATACGAGACATTATCAGAAAATAAGAGCGGTACTTATAATAAATTAAAAACATTTATTGATAATTTCCAAGATTTTCTCAACAAGCGTCTTCGTAAGTAAAGCTATAAAAATTCAATCAAATATTAGATTGCTTAAAATTAAAATATTTTCTTAAAAAATTAAGATTACTGTCTAGTTTTAAGAAAAAAGCCATTCACGTTATATTCGAATTAATTTTACAATTATGTCCTCCTTAAATTTACCAAATACAATTCAATACGTCAGAACACTCAGTGTTTTTGTTTTTTTTATTTTAAATTTCTGTGATATTTCAAACTAAAAGTAACTAATATTTGTTTTATTTCAGATTAATTAAATTTTAAAACCGTTAAGTTTCTTTAAATAACATTTCAGAAAAATCTATTTAATTTTTGAAATTTTTTAATAAAAGACAAGATTTGTCAATATTCACGAATGTATACATTTTGCTGATAAGTACAAAAAAGTTCCAATCAATTTAAATTCGGTGTGGAATACACCAAAGTAATTTTCTTATTGGGAATATTACATTTAATGTATTAGCTTTAAATTAAAAATAAAATTACACCTTCCAGAAAAAATTTTTAATTTTTTTTAAATGTATTTTAAATATAGGTTTGTTTTTTTGTTTTTTACAGCTTATCAACCTTTTTCAGGCTATTTAAATCCGAAACATATTTTTGAATTGTAAGTAGGTAATTATTCTCTCATACAAGTCTTTCTAATTAACTCATAACTGGGAGGAGAAGAGGTGAATTCAAACTTTTCACAACGGTATTTGCGCTTAATTGAATATAATGAACCCAACTGGAATTAGAACTTAGCTCTCCGATTAACAATTACGAACTATTATCCATTACATCACTCGTACAGCTAAGCTTACGGCACCAAGCGGTTACCCATCTAGGTACTGATCGGATTGAACGTTGCTTAACTTCAGTGATCGGACTGGAACCAATGTTTCAACATGATATGGACGTAAGCCGCTTTTGGGGCCGTGTATACTGTTCTTGATAACTGAAATTTTTTTTTTTTTTTTTTTAAGAGCCTTCACACTGGGATCAAAGCGTAATATCTGTTCTCTAAACTACAGAGAGGCACAGTTTATGGGAACATGGTGAAAATAACTATTAACCACTACACTTGATCAGGTTAAGATTGTAGTGAACTGGGAAGCAACCCCTTGGGAGTTGGTTCCACGCAACAGCGGTTCGTAGGAAGAACCTGCTCAAGTGGAATACAAAGGGAATGAGGCTGGTTCGCTATTATTTCGTTCTATACTTTAAATTGGGGAGACACGATGGAGTTATGGATAGCGGTTCGGATTGAGGAATCGGAGAACCGAGTTCGAATTCTACTCGAATCCATTACATTCACTTACGTGCTAATACTCTTGGGAAAGGTATGAATTCTCTTCTACCGCCACCAACTTTTGCTATTTATTTTGGTATGTTTTCTGTGTGCCTACAGTTAAATATCTTGTAAATTTTTTAAATCTACAAAGAATTTCAGTTATTGGTAAATAGCAGGACAGACCGGGTTCTATAGCCTTGGATGTCAACTGGTCTACCGGAGAAAGAAATAGCAACCTACTGCGGGGAAAAAAAATCTGCCTCGTCAGTCATGTATCGAAAGTTACATGATCGCCTAAGCGTGTATAACGCATGGCACATAACTGACTGATATTCTAAATTAAATATGATTTTTTTTTAATCTAATTATATCTTTAATAAGTATTAAGGGCCAAGAAAATTTCATTAGAAACAAAGAAGAAAGACCTGGACTGCAAGATAATATCAACAATTTCCCCAAATCAAAAGGGAGTAGAATTAAAGCAACAGACTTATGGGTCTCTTGGAGGATGTTGAGAATGTAGCTGGGAATAAAGTCACAAGAAAAAAGTCACAATTTATGGTGACTGGTAATAAAGTCATCTATTTCTGATCGATATACAGGGTGTCCATAAAGTCTGTGTGCACTTTAAAAAATTTATACCTTTATTTGTATTTGTGATAGAAACAATTTGTAAAAAGGATTAGAAAGAAGTAAATCTATATGTTTTTAAGGTTTTATTGAAATGTTATTTAAGTTTCCATATGTCCTCCATCATTAGCAATACAAAGGGTAATACGATTTTGCAGTTCACGGAAAAAATTTGCCAATTGATTTACAGTAATGCCTAAAATCACATTACTTATTTTAGCTATACTTAAAAATAGGTACATTAAACTTTATAACGTTTTTTACAAATAACTTCTATCGCAAATAAACTAAAGTTATAAATTTTTTAAAGTGCACACGAACTTTATGGACACCCTGTCATTCATAGAGAGTCCTAGTAACTGATAAGGAGACGTAATTTTATGTGAAGAACATCTCAATTTCACATTAAAATTTAAATTAAAATTTCTTCAATTTATTTATAAAACTGATTTCCAAAATTTTTTGAATTTTAGGATTTTGTCTGCTGTGTGCTAAGCTTGTTCGATTTCTTTTAGGTTTTTTTTTTTTTTCATGTGATTTTTTTTACCATAACAGGTTTTGTCCTCGTGAGTAAACAAGTCACAAAAGTTCACAGCTAAATAAACTCCAAAGAACAAACGGATGAAAAGAAATTGAGATTTTCCCTGCGAGGAGCGGGCTGAAATATATTTCAAATATACAAAATGTCCCCACAAAAAACTCACAATTAATTTATGGTGGCCACTAATAAAGTCATCTATTCCTGTCGGGTACCTCACGAGTTTATGAGTCCGCTCTGTTTTGCAACAGAAGTTCATAGTAAATCGATCCAAACTCTAAAAAAACAAAAAAAAAACTAACAATGCTACGCCACGGTCACCAATTCCATTCTATATTTCATAGGACGTCCTAGTACCCCATATGACCCAACATTATATGGAAAACTAAAAAGTGTCGATTTAGCATTAAAACTTAAAATAAAAGTTCCTTCAATTTTCAATTTATTTACGGAACTGGGATTTTGTCCACTTTGGGGGTAAGAGGCTGGATTTTTGTCTGCTAGGTGCAAACCTTGTCCTCTCAATTTGTACAAGTGGATGGCAGAACTAAGACTAAAAGTACAGTGTTTAGAACTACAAAAATGGTAAGTTGTGGAGAGCTATAACCGCCCATATCCTGGAGGAACATGACATATCTATTATAATTCTGCTTGTATGTCAGTCAGTCAGTTCGCATGACTATTACGTCCTGCCAATACCTCATAAATAACAGACTATTCCGTGTTTTCACGCGTTCAACACGGAGCTGACAGAGAGGCTACTTGGTTTCAGAGAGAGAGAGAGACAACGAGAGCGAGTGACAACGAGAACGAGAGACAACGAGAGCGAGAGAACTAGGCAATATAATTACCATTTGATTTTTCCTTAATAAATAAACCTCATTCTTTTTCGTTTTGTTTCTTCATTCGATTTCAAGGCCATTTCAATTTTAAACCATATGATCACAAGGTGCCAAGAAAATTTGGTGATTTTGACAAGGTAGGAAAATTCGGTAATTATTACATAAAAGTCGATTGAAAATTGATTTTAGGGTTGTTCTGGAGTGGGGATTTGGGGGCTAAGCCCCCCTCTCCTATTTTTTTTAAATAGAAATGAGGCTATATAATGTTTGCTTCTTTAAAAAGAAATAACTATCTAAAACTTTATTTACTACTTTTTTTATTAAAATAATAATTTCAGAAGAAAAAAAATAACTTAATCGATTTGCTTCTCCAGAAGGATGCTAAGGATATCATGGATAGCACATAAGCGTGTGCTCACGAGCATGTGAGCAACGATGAGGTCTTAAAGAGGTTGCAAACAAGGAGGAGGCTTATACTTAATATCACGAAGAGACAGCAGAGGTTTCTGGGACGCATAATGAGGAAGGAAGGCCTGGAGAATTTGATACTCACGAATATAGGGAAAGAGAGACAAGGGGAAAACAATACGTGATATACCTGGCGGGCAAGTGGATGACAGAACGTGGTCTGGAGGAGGAAGCAGAGGGAAGGATCTTGTTGAGAGCTGCAAGAGATAGAGGGAGGTGGAGAGCCATGATCGCCTACGTCCTGAAAGGACATGGCACATAAAAAGAAAGATTGGGTATTATTGTCAGCCCCCGCTGGGTATGACGATAAACTACATCCGCGTCCAGCGTAAGACGATAAACTACGTCCGATAGCAAGGCCTCTGATCAGGAGGCATTGAGGAGCGTGGAACCACCGCTTAATTGCTGATGTTTCCAGGTCCGCCCCCACCCGGGCTGGTAACACCTGTTAGGGTCCCAACTATGAGCAAATAGTTAACCCCGAAACTGAGGTAAAAAGCATTATAAAAGTGTAAAAATAGATTCCAATACCAGAAATACTTTGTAAAAAATTATTACCAGAAATAAATTTTTGAAGAAAAAATTATTACCAGAAATAAATTTTTGAAGAAAAAATATTACCAGAAATAAATTTTTTAAAAAATATTACCAGCTATACCTTTTGAAAAAAAAAAAAAAAAAAAAAAAAAAAATACCAGCTATATTTTTTTGAGGAAAAAAATATTAACAGAAATAGATTTTTGACAAAACAAAAATATTACCAGAAAAAAAAAAATAGTTGTTGGTATTAAATGACCCATTGAGTTTGATATGCCGTAAACCAAACCAAACCAAACCAAACCAAACCCGCTTGTATCCGAGCATCGAGATCGTCATCCTCTCCGACTTATTCTCTTTCTCTCCCCTAGTGGCGGGGCGGAGATGGCTGTGAATCAAAATAGGATTTGGCGAGGCCATTCGTTTGATTTTAGTGGACTATTCTGCGCGACAGAGAAGCCCCACTCACTTGGTCAGAAGCGCCTCCCTCGCGGCTCAAAGGGGATTGAGACAGGCGAGATGTGGCAAAAAAACTGGCTACACTGGGCTGTCGGATGTGTGACCTGTCAAGGTCCGCCTTGGTTATACCAGCCCGACCGGCGCCGCCCTCATCCATCAATAATATTAATGTCTCTTTTGACATTAACATTTAAATCTAAAGTTCCTTGAATTTTCAATTTATTTATGAGACCAAGATTTTTCCACTTTTAGGATAAGAAGATGCTGGGATTCTGTCCTCAGTCAGTTATGTGCCATTCGTGATATACAGACGATCATGTATCTTTCGATACATGACTGACGAGGCAGATTTTTTCCCGCAGTAGGTTACCATTTCTTTCTGCGGTAGACCAGTTGCCATCCAAGGCTATAGAACCCGGGCTGTCCTATTTATCCATAGCTTGGGGGGGAGAGGATTCATACCTTTCCCGAGGGTCAGTCAGTTATGTGCCATGCGTGATAAACGCTTAGGCGATTATGTAACTTTCGATACATGACTGACGAAGCAGATATTTTTTCCCTGAAGGAGGTTGCCATTTCTTTCTCCGGTAGACCAGTTGACATCCAAGGTTATAGAACCCGGTCTGTATTGCTAATTATCCATAGCTGGGGGTAGTAGAAGAAGAGCATTCATACCTTTCCCAAGCGTATTAGCACGTAAGTGAATGTAATAGATTCGACTGGAATTCGAAATTGATTCCGCCATAGATTCTTTTATATTATATGCAACAAATCAATTAATTCAACCAATTTAGTTACACTGAAATGTCTTCTGTTTTACTAGAGTATAGCAGTTTTAACTAATATTGAAGCAACTTGACTCCTAAATCTTATACAAAAATTAAGCAAACCAAGTAGTGATCAAAATCAGAAATTGCTTATTGAAACATTATTTATACGCCTCAGACATCAAGGACTGTACCCTCCTCTTCAAGTGTAAAAAGGCGAGAATCTGCCTCATTCATTTTGTATCCACGCGAAATCCGCAAACAAACTCACTAGCGTTTAAAAAAAAAAACAATCAAATTCACACGAAGTAAATTGATTTCGATTGATCACTCGCGCTAAACGTTTCCCTGTCAAATCATTCGCCTCAATCTGAATCGATCATTTTTATAAACTGAACAGAAGTATCGATTTAAGTTTAATTAATCTAGTGAACACAAATAATTCACAACACTGCGCAGTCTTTTCGTATTCACAAGAGAACTTCTTTTTATCGGCCTTTCACACACCCAGGTCGCCCTTGTCAGTCTCGAGAAATTGCAACTTGGTTCTCCGATTTCTAATTCTGAGCCATTATCCATTACACCACCCTCACATCCAAGCTTACACCACCTGGCATTACCCAATCGATAGAAATTGACTAGAATAAGATGAAAAGATAAGCTCGTCAAAAATAAATTATACGAAAAATGCGTTCTCTAAAAAATTCATATACACCGAGAACATTCAAAAACCTTGTAATACATCATTTTTCTATATAACTCCGTACTTCCTAACATGTGACGCAATTTGATTCTTAAAGGGAGCAATTCGAGAATGAGTTATTAACAGTGAATATAAGCTTATAGAAAGGCGTGCATTTTTCTCCCTAGCCTCTTTTACAGTAGTTTCTTCTTTCAAAGTGTATTTAGCCTCTTATTTCTCCCGCCACTTTCTTTAGTTTATTTCCACATCCCCTCCCCCGTTAATTGTCCACAGATATCAGTTCTTTGGTGGTGGATGCAAGAGACCTTTCGTATTTCGAGTGTGAATTTCGTATTTGTAGATGTGTTTGAATGAGCGTGTGTTTGAGTGAATGGTTGGTTGGACGAATGAGTGTTTTAAATGATTTAAGTCCCGCATTGATTTCATCCAGTTAGGTGATGTTTCTGTTACAATTAAGTATTGGGGGGGGATGTATTACTAACACTATTTTGTTTAGTTTATTATATATATATATATATATATATATATATATATATATATATTTTTAGGTTACATTTTTTAATTTTTTGATTTTTTTTTTTTTAGCAACAACAGGAAAAATAACCCACCATCACCTGAGGAAGTACAATCATAGTATTGAAACATGAAATACTCTGTATTTTTAATTATATATATATATATATATATATATATATATATATATATATATATATATATATATATGTGTGTGTGTGTAATTATCTATGTATTTTATATAATATATATTTAAATCAGTAACCAAAATTAAATGATAATACTATTGCGTAGATACATCATTGTATCATTTTGGGTTTGTTTTGTTATACAGTATATCAAATTCAGTGGGTTATTTAATGCCAACAAGATTTTTACTTTAAAAATGTATTGCTGGTATTTTTTTTCTTCAAAACTTCATTGCTGGCAATATTTTTTAACAAAAATGTCTTGCTCGTATTAAAACCTACTTTTACACTTTCATTGTGTTTTGAGCCCAGTTAAGGGTTAACTATTTACCCATAGATGGGACCCCTAACAGGTGCTACCAACCCGGGCCAGGGTGAATTTGAGAACACCAGCAATTAAAAGGTGGTTCGACGCTCCTCAAAACCTTCTGATCAAAGGCCTTGCTGTCGGATGCTGTCATAACCTGGATGGTATATCTGTTATGCCACCAGCACATCTAAACTACTTTTAGTCTGTTAATTTAAGAAGTCGAAACTTTCTTTGACTGATCCAACAAACTGAACTAATGTAAACGGCTCAATGTGTATCTTAAAGATTTGCATTACCCACAAGTTTCCTTTCGCCGGAGTTGTCATTTTCTACACAAACCGGATGTTGACCGCTCGACGACCCAAAGCAGACTTCGTAAAGATGTTTTCAGCGCATCGGCTCCACGCATACATCCGCTTTAGCCAAAACAAAATGGACATTATTACAATCGGGGCCACTTCCACTTAAAAACCAAAACCTCAATTTCGAACCGATTGAAGGCTGTATATATCCAAATTAAAACAGACCCGAAACAGAACAGTTTTTGATATCAACACCGACACGCTGAGAGACAAATGCCGTCGACGGCCACTACCAATGTCCATTTCACTTCTAATTTCCTGTGTGTATGTGTGCGCGCGCGTTGCCTTAGCAACCGCAATAGATACAATTTACTAGGTTTTTGTATATATGTAAATAAATTATTCATTTATTTACCCATACGCAATGCCCTCTTTTGTTTGACGCTTGGATTTATGTTTGTCGAGGCGGAGAAAGAATTGACATCCACAACAGTAACAACAACATCCAGGTTACCCATTTCCGCCTCCGCAACTGAGAACAGAACGTTATGGTTACAGAAAGGAAAAAATAATGAACGGACGGAGAACATCGAGTCATTTTTAACGAGTAACACTGAACTTCGATAGAATAATAATAGCAATTTCTAATTAGTAACACAGGGGCCCCAAAAATAAAAAATAAAAAAATAAAAAATGTCCTCTGTAAGGTGAGAAAAATGGCTTTTGTAATTTTATGTCGCCAGGTCTGGTTTTTTTTTTGTTTTTGTTTTTGTTTTTTTATAATCCAACTACTTAGTTTTGTCCAATCAAAGAAATCGTAGAATAGACTTCCTGCTAGTGTATTTACGATTATTATTAAGGTCCTGGGAATGATGACAAACTACATCTGGCATCAAAACCTCTGATCGGGATATTGGAGGTCTTGAAGAGTATGGAACTACCTCTTCATTGCTGTTGTTCCCAGGATCCAAACTATAGGCAAATAGTGAACCCCAAACAAAAATAAGATACTACGAAAGTATTTAAATACATTTTTATAGTAAAATTACCAGCAATACATTTTTATATAAAAAAAAAACTAGCAACAATACCTATTCATAGTAAACTTAGTGACAATTTTGATTTATAGTAAAATTAGCAAAAATACATATGTAGTTGAAGGCATACAATTAAATTCAAAATATCTTTAATCGAATCCATAAAATTGTGTTCAAAATATTTAGATTTCGGCATTAAATAACCCATAGAGGTTGATATGCCGCTAAACAAAATCATACAAGTTTTTTTTTTTTTTTTACATACGAGTCTGTTCCCACTCCCGTATTCATACGTAACAATAACCTAAAAAAAAAAAAAAAAAAAAAAAAAAAAAAAAACTAGAGATAAGAAAACGCCAATTCATCGATTGCAGTATTGGACACATACGATATCAGTTAAAGAAAATATATAAATTACGCAAAAATTTTTTTTTTTTTTTTTCTGCAATGTATTTCGCTGCAATAGAGTTATTCACCTTCCTTTAGCAACACTAGGTGTCAGCGTTTTTTTAGTTATGACGATGGAGGACATTTCATTACAATCTTAACTTCTTCAAGTCTAGGGTCAACCGTTATCTATCCTACATATCCTCATAATTTTACTTCTGCCATTTACTCACTTATAATAGCCTCATCCACTACCTTGAGGGTCTCTTTGGCCTTCTATTGCGTGAACAGTAGTATTAATATATAAATAAATAAGATCAACTCTTATTTTGTGGATATATCTCACCATTGAGCAGATTTATATTTCTTCACTAATTTACCCAGGGATTAAACTAACGACCTGTAGGGAACGAGCCATTAATCTCGTCTGTGTTCTTTTGTTAATACGACATTGTTGGAAGGTAAGACAGACACCCGAGGATAACCGGAACGTAGAACGATCGAACGTAGGCAGCGAAGACATGGAAAATTGTCCGAAACGAATCAATGTACAAGCCTAACAAATTGTTACAGAAATTCAAAGAAAAAAAATAAAAGCTTCCTTTTATGACTTACTGAGTGACCATAACATTATTTTCTAATCATCGCCCCACCCCCACCTCAAAGCAAGACAATAGAGCCACTAAGACACAAGGACTTACTGAGTCTGGAAGAATAAGAAAAACAGAAACATTATGAAGGAGCGAGAACAATAAAAGAGGAATCTAGGAGACAGTAAATAACGATTGGCATTGAAATTGTTGAAGACAGAAGTTGGCTAGAAAGCAAGACACCGGAATAGAGTTACACCAGAGAGAAGTACGAAAAAAGAAACTGTTGCCAAATAACTTACGGTTACATCTAGCCATTTCAACTGAATGATGCGACCTTGAACTAAAATTCATAAAGTCTAGTGACCATAGAGGTAAGTTCATCAGAACAATTATTATGAAAATATTTATAGAAAAGGCACAGGGAAGTTACATTATGGCGGTGGGAAAGTGACTGAAACCGAGACGCCAGAACAGGACCAATAACGTTGCAGATTCTTTTCGTGGATTTTCTCAAGAAAATCTAAATATATAGCAGAAGCACCAAACCAGATGTGGCAGTAATATTCCAAACATGGAGGAAGCCAAGAAGAGAAAACCCAGTGGAAATGCTTTCAATTTAGTTAAATTTGATGCAGTCCCGTCCTCAGTCACCGGGCAAGTCCGTGGTCGATCCTTACGGTCAGCCTTGGAGTTGGTTATTCGATCTTCAGTTCCCACCCTGCCTTATGTTGTGTCTGTTTTAGATCACTGGGCGGGAGAAGGCCGGTTTGTATACTCAACGTCGCTGATCCGGTAGCTTTGGTGAGATGAAGCCACAAGGAGCAAAGTAAGAGGCAGCTGTGGAACACAACAAATTTATATCAAAAGTTCATACATTGAACGGTCTACTCACTAAATTAACAGCATGCAGATTTTCAGCATCTCCCCCGATCCACTTAATACCCCATGACACTATGTCTAGCCATGCTCGGTAAACTGGTACAAGGCTGAAGTCCGATTTAACCATTCATGTGTATTTGGTAGTCTGGAACAAGGCCAGAGTCTAAGTTCTTTCTGCAGAAGCTGCGCGGGGTTTGGCAAAGCGGGTCTTGAACCAACTGGCACGTGCTTCTCTCGTAACCCGCAATTCCTACTGTCTGGTTCCTTCTTCTCTCAATGCCCCGTACTGTCTGCTTCGCTCGTCTGTATTTATCGACCTTCGCACAAACCCGGCGCGGAGCATAAGGTGGTTTGGAAATTGATTGCCTGACCAAATTTGGGGAGATCCCCCCCCCGATGAGTGGTGGTGGCAGAATATTGATCCACCCAAATCCTTCTATCTCGTGTGGAAGCCTCTTACCATCACCGCCCGAAGAGTGTAGGCGGTTCCTCCGCTTTCCTTGAAATTCTACCTGTGCATGAGGCTAGGCGTGGTCTTAGCCCCAATTGCTAAATTCAATTATTATCCAAATTTTCCATCAACGGGGAATTCCCATCGTGTTCCTGTGTGGTCGACTGCATCCGGTACTTGCCACCTGTCGCCTCTCCGCGCCAGTCCTTTGGTCGACAAGTAACAAAAAGAGACAATTCCCCTTAATAAATTTTATCGCGTCTTCGACGAAGGAAAAATATAACTACAATGTCATCCCCGTTTTCCAAGTCCTATCAACTGACCGAATTTTAGCAAGAGATTCGTTCCTAGCCGTCGTGGATACTCGAAGTCGTTAAAATGTAATCTATTCTACCGCGCGGGTCAAGTGAGGACTTAAGATTAAGTGATGGTATTTTTCTTAAGTTGACCATGTACAGATGGCTTCTACGCTAGTCGTCGTCGATACCCGCACACCGAGGTGGGGAGGGAAAGGGGGAAAAAAAATCACTTCCCCCCATTCTTCTTTTTCTTGTTATGAGTATATTTTCAGTCTATCGAGAAAAAAAAAATTTTTTTCTTCATTATTTACACTGTATTGTCCGCATCTTTATCAACATATTTATTACGTTTCGGCCGTTGTTCGCTCCAGCTTTCTTCAGGTGGTTGGAATGTCGAACTGAACTCTTTATTTCGCTCACTGGGGTAGACTGTTCTAGTTCCACGTGCCATGTTTTAATGGATGTCAGTTATCAGATTTCGTCTGTTAATTCCCCTCCAAAAGTTCTCCACTGCCTTAACCGGGTATTGAACTCACACTCTTTGGGTCCTGTCATTGGATCTAACGAACGCCTTTATCTACTGTGCCATGTGCCCTTGTGTACACATGGCACAGAGTGTGAGTTCAATACCCGGTTAAGGCAGTGGAGAACTTTCAGAGGGAAATTAACAGGAGATAACTGATAACTCATATCCATTAAAACATGGCGCATGGAACTACAACAGTTTACTCCACTAAGCGAAATAAAGGGTTCAGTTCGACATTCCAACCACCTGAAGAAGGCCGGAACGTACAACGGCAGAAACGTTGTAATAAATATGGTGACAAAGATGACAATAGTCCGAATAATCTAAATAACGTACATAATATCTCATCTTAGAAATATAGACATATCTTTTTTCTTGTTTTCCAGTTTATTTTGAAAGCCTTTTTTCAATTTACCATCGCCTTCGTAAGTGTCACACCAGTACAGTTGCTTATAAAAAATGTGATGTAGCAAAAGAGATCAGGTTCTCTAGCCTTCGTTGACAGCCAGTCTAGAAGAAGAACAATTGAATGGAAAACAGGTTGAGCTTGAATCTAGCAACGTAAAAACTGACTACAGAAATCAGTGTAGCAACACTTAGTGGGTTAGGCCTGTGGACATAGTCTCCCTAGCATACAATGTATGCATGTTAACAAGGTGGAGAATAACTATTCTGACGAAAAATTTTTAAAACTTCGGCCATATTGCGACTGAGTAAAACTCGTACGATTGCACCGTCAGTGTCTGAGACGATGACGTATGCTGCGATAAGGTTCAAAATAAACATGGATATAAATTGACGACACTACGAAAGCCGTCCAATGAATCAATAAAAATAACATTTGCCAAATTACATTCGTTTATACTGTCTGTGTTTCCGTGTCAATGCCTGTGTGTCTTTAACGCATACATCCCTTCTTTTAGATATAATTCGACATGATGTCACCTGTAATGAAAAGGTCTCGTTAAACCAGCCATATGGTTATTCATGTCGACTGGGCGAACCGCCACAAACGGAAGATTTTAACATTATCGAGCTAATTTGGCAAAGGTTGACATTTTCCAAATATAGTCTATTATTCACGACAGCCAGTAATCGAATACATTATACGTTCAGTCGAGCAGTAATTTGTCTGCAAACAATGAATCTTGTTTAACGGAAAGGACGTCTTTTTTAATACGGAAATTACATCACAACAACGAATGCTTCATCGCAGCCGACATTACGCAAGAACAAAAAGAACATCATTAACAAAAAGGTCCGATTCAATAATTTCAACTTAAAAAAGCGCAGAAAAACGGATCCGGTTTTCAAATGCTAATAAAGAAAATAATATTGATTCTTTTTAATGTACAGCTGAGAGGTTTTTCTCAATGACACTGTGGTAGAGTATTGGACTGTTGCAGCAGAGGGATTGAACCGGTTTGTATGAATCTGTTACTAATATTACAAAAACTCACAGGGCAAGTCCCTGGAGTGTAGCAAATTTTTTTTTTTTTACCCTTATCTATTTTATAATTTCAACAATTTTCTGATATGTTTTGAATTTGTTTGTTTTCCGAATTACGTTCAAGTTTCAACTAGAAACCTAAGAATTGTATATATTGACATTTGAATGTGTATAATAGTTTGGCTTTCATTACTCTGTGTGTGTGTGTGTGTGTGTGTGTGTGTGTGTGAGATCAACAGTATAAATGCGGAAACAGAAATGGTGAGTCTAAAATTAAATTATGCCACGGGTGTAAAAGTCAACAAAACCAAAGACCATTCAAACTATGAAAGAGAAATCATCACCGTATTATTATTAGTCATCATTATGACTGATATTATCATCATCAACAATATTATTATTACTTATGATCTGAAAACTCAACAATTTTTCGCTGGTGATGGAACCAAAGTCACCAGCTGTCAACAACCAGTGGATTGAGGCGACCCATTTTCATCAGGATTCGAGAATTATTATAACTACAGTTCACATAGTACAAGACCCGAAAGCCATTCAAGTTAGAGTTACAGTCAACAAATGGGTAATACTCAATGAGAGATGTGATATGAAAGAGATGGTTGTAAAAATAAATTATGAGGCGGAGGAGAAAAGATAATGATTGACACTTGAAGTTTAAAGTGTTTTATGGAAGCAACTACACAATTGGCAATTCTGGGGGGGGGTATTTTCTCCATGCGTTTGGATTACAGAGGAAATGAGAGTGGTTTGTCTGTGGATGTGCCAAAATGCGTACTGGTCGGATTTGAGAATAGAGCTCATTCGAACTTTTGCCATAGAAATAGCGATAAAGCTGTTTTCTGAAATTACGTTGGCATAACTTGTTCGAACAAACGAAAAAAAAAATTAAATTATACGTTGTAGTATTTTTTTTTTGTTTGTTCGTTTTCTTTTTATTTGTATTACTTTGGCAATTTACGAAAGACTGTATTTCTTGGGACCTTTTTTTGCAAAGGTGGGACATGTAGAAATTTAAATAAAAGATCATTTAAAAATAAGAGGAATCATTCATAAAACAACATCGTAATCAGTCTGACCATAATTTCAACTTAAAGAATGTAGTTCTGATTAAAACAGAAATACAATGATTTAGGGCGAAACTATTGAAAGTACACTAATTTCGGAATCCTATTAGGTTCAAGATTATATTTCCATTCCGTACAAAATTACTACGAATACAACGCGAGATAATTACCAAAATAAAAAAATTAAAAATAAACATAACGAAAACAAAAGGCAATAAAACAAAATAAATGAGATGGACGAAGTTTAACATCTACATATGTCGGAAATCAAAATTTAGATTTGAAGGCCGAGTTTCGTTGTAAACTGTTACCGGCGTTTTGTCGCATTCCCCACCTCCACACATACCTACATTTTTTTTATACGTAAAAGCGATTCTGTCTATATCTCTGAGATGAGGTATTATGATTACTTGCATTATTTACATTATTCAGACTTATCCTCATCTTCATTGCTATATTCACAACGTTTCGGCTTATGTACGCTCTGGCAGTCTTCAGGTGATTAGAATTTCAAACTATATCTCTGAGATGAGGTATTATGATTATTTACATTATTCGGATTATTATCATCATCTTCATTTCTATAGTCACAACGTTTCGGTCGTTGTACGCCCCGGCCTTATTCAAATAAAGGGGCCGATTCGAAATTCCAATCACCTGAAGAAGGCCGGAGTGTACTACGGCCGAAACGTTGGTAATATGGCAATGAAGATGAAGATAACAGTCCGAATAATGTAAATAATACAAGTAATCATAATACCTCATCTCAGAGATATAGACAGATACTGAAAAAGGCCTGGGCGTATAACGGCCGAAACGTTGTGAATATGGCAATGAAGATGAGGATAACAGTTCGAATAATGTAAATAATGCCAGTAAAATTGATTCCGCCAATAAAAATCAACAGTTTTACCTCACTATGTGTTTTGACCCTCATTTGTGTTTTTGCGATTGACTAGCGTCTTAACCCTTATTTAAAGCGAAAACATATCTTGGATGCAAGAATTTTTTTTCCTGTGACTATCAATAGTTTTAACCAATAGCTGGGGAGGAAGAGTTATCATCACCGTATTATTATTAGTCATCATCAACAACAACATTATGGCCATCATCATCATCACCGATATCATCATCATTATGACCATCATTATGGTGAGAAAAGAACATACAAAGCCTATTTTCAATATCCTGGGTTCCCTATCCATGGGATTCATCAGCTTTGGGTTGGGCGGGGGGTACACATCTTCGCTACTACTTCTGTCTTCTCTCACGACAGACTGATGGACCAGACTTTCCATTCGCCGAGCGAGAACATCCACTGCCCTCCCACCCCATCTAGCTCTTATTGAGACTCGACATCGGCTCGTGATTGGCTTCTGACTGCCGACTCTCCCACTCTGTCCATGACTACATCACAACAGGTGGCTTGTCAATCGCCAACGGACGGCTTCTCACTATCCCAGGCATGAATGTAGCCGGACTATATAAGCTCACAACTGGAATTTCCAACCTTCCGGCTAAGTGGCATTCATCCCAGAATTTTTTTTTTTTTTTTCGTATTTGTGGCCATCGGAAGATTTTTGGTTCTCTCTCATCATTTTTACCGGTAGTCATAAAGCTCACTCGACATCTCCCTTTCAGAGGGTCTCAGGCGCCAAAAATTAACCCTAACTCTTTCCATTGGGAGGGATACGCTTGGTAATGGTGATGGATAAACTCCTGGAGCCGAGTTTAACACGGTTTTTATCCATACGCCGTCCAAAGGAAGATGGTACAGAGCCGAGCTTAAAGCGAGGTCTCGATACGTACATAGAATCAGAGATAAAAAAAAATAGTCCATTCTCTTTAGCAATTCTCCTTGGTGGAGGGGGCACCTTTGGCGACAGGGATTAATCTCAATCCCCTCCAGTGACAAAAGTATTGTTCGCGGGGCGGGGGGCTCTTGTGACTGGAATTAATAATGCTAAACACACATATCCGTTCATAATGTCGAGTTTCATGCTAGAGCTCACGTCAAGCCGCGTACACAGGGTTGAATAATCCTCATCTTCGTATTCCTTTCGTAAGGAGGAGGTTCTGCTCGAACGGCAACTTTGTGGGACAGACTCTTGAGAGGAAGCTTCCTTGATCACCGCAATCTCAACCTTTTCAAGTCTACGATCAATCGTTATCCATCCGACAGTCTCATAATCTGCACTTACTTCCTCCTCTTACATCCATATAAAAACGTCACACTAACCGTCTACCTCGAGTGGTTCTTGAACCATGTAAACATTTTTTTTTACTCATTCACCCAATACAAGGCCCAAGGGCCACTCAAAGTAGAGAGTTACTATGTGGAGTTGTATTAGCGTCAAAAAGGGTAAGAAGTGAAGTTGTTGGGGCTATACAAAAAAAAAAAAAACTAACAGCTAATTCTAGTCATGAAGAGGTCAAGATTTAATTAGTGAATAACATTCAATCGGCGATGTTAGAATTAAAGAAAACTTTAAAAGGGACCAGAAACCCAATTCCTGAACAGAAAACAAGGAATGGACTTCTACTCCTGTTCGAAAGACTGGGGAGGTGTGTGAACTGAACAAAAGGCAAACCTATCTACTCTGTTAGGGGAGGAAAAAACATTAATTACAGAATAAAATTTCAGAGCTGAGGCGGAGACGTCAGAAGTACAGAGTTAAAGGAACCGGAAACCCAAAATATATTTTTGCTTTTAAAAATAGTTTTCTTGGTTTATTTTGTTAGACGATAGATTTATTTGTTTAACTTTAAATAATATATATATATATATATATATATATATATATATATATATATATATATATATTAGTAGATATATGTGCTCGTAGAATTTGGAAGGTCCTTCACTATATATGCCCTTCCCGCTTTCAAGGAACCCACCCCCATCAAATTTAAAAGACCCACTCTAACTAGGATCCCAAATATTATAAATTCTTTTAAATTTGATAAAAGGAACAACATTAAATATAGAAATAAAGATAAAAGGATATTTGTTTTTCTTTTGGTTTTAGCCAAAAGACATGAGGTACCTTGGAGGTCACTCTAGTCTTGGGGTGCCTGGTCTGCGGCCTATACAAGCCCGTATGTAAAGAGTTATCACAAATGTAATCAATCGAAATATTTTAATTCTTAATTTTAATTAATGGAAAAATTAAAAACTGAAATTAAACTCCGTCTTTCAGAACAAAAAAAAAAAAACAAAAAAAAAAAACAATCGTGACAATAAATGAATAAATTGTCGAGATTTATTGGATTTACGATCACGAGTCCCATAACCATTTCGAGCCGTACGGGCCCCACATGTACAGCTGCGGCAGTAGAAGCCTGTCTTGGGTAATGTAGTCTGACGAGCCTAGCCATGTCCAGGCTGGTTTGAATTCAGAGTTTTCCTTCTTCTAAACCGGTTGCCATCCAAGTCTATAGAACCCAGTTTGTCCTGCTATTTACTCATAGCTTGGGGTGGGGGGTGGGGGGAAGAAATATCATAAACTCGACTGGAATTTGAACTCGGCTCTCCGATTCTGCAATCCGAGTCGCAACCTATCACTCCAACGTGTCTCGATTATTGGATTAATGTGTGTAAATAAGATAGATGCTAGAAGCTAAAAAACGTGGCAGATCTTTATATTAATCAAATGGCTTCTCCTAAACTATAATCACAATCATCACAGTTATAAGTGAATAATTAACAGAGTATTAAGTGGCTTAACACGAGATTAAGCTAATCATTTGAATGAGTTTTTTTTTCTTCTCCACCCCCGATCCATCATTCATCTTCTTCACTCACCTCTTTCCCTTGTGCATTTTTCCTTTCACGATTTAATCTTCAGGACATGAACGATCATAGCTCTCCACATCTTCCTGTCCTGTGTAGATCTTATTAAAGACTGTCTTTTCGCTATCTCTCCTAATCCCTGTTCTGCCAACCATTTACAAGAATTCGTCAAGTAGGTCATTCTCAGCTTTCCCGTCTCTTGCCTTCAACACGTCCCATGAGTGTTAAATTTTCCAAGCCTTCGTTCCTCATTATGTATCTGATAAATTTCAATCGTCTCTTTCTGATTCTAAGTATAAGTGTCGTTTTCATTTCCATTGTCTCTGAAATTTAGTCATTACTCATGTGTTTATAGTATTCTCAGTATCTTTCTGTAGAACCACATTCCTGCTATCTCAAGCCTCTTTATCTGTGAGGAGATTGCCCAGCGTCTATTGCCATATAGGAGTACACGATATTGCATAACAGTCCAGTATTATTATCTTTGTTTCTAACGAAATTTTCTTGTTTCTTCAAATTTTGCTTAGCTTTTGAAAGGCATCTTTCTCTATCTCACTGTTTTCGGATTTCGGTGACACATTTTTTTTATCCTCTATTAAAACACTTCGATATTTTAATTTTTGTATTTGCTGGATTTTGCCTTCTTTACTATCTCTTCTACTCCCTATTCTGCCAACCATTTACACAAGTTACTTGTTCTTTTTCTTCTATGTGCATTGTCCTTTCAGGACGTGGGCGTTCATGGCTCTTGACAATTTCCTGTTCTTTGTATTTTTTGCTATCTTCTAATCCTTGGTCTGACAACCATTTACACAAGCTCGTTAGGAAGGTTATGCGCTGTTTTTTCTCTGTCCCCATTTGCCTTCAATATGTCCTGAGAGTGATAAATTCTCCAAACCTCTTTCCTCATTATGTGTCCTAGAAATTTCAACTGTCTCTTCCTGAAGTAGATGTATCCTTTTTGTTTTCCATTTTCTCTAAAACTTCTTTGCTGCTCACGTGTTCAGTCCATGGTTTTCTCAGCATCCTTCTGTAGAACCATATTTCCGTTGCCTTATGCATCTCCGTCAGCGAAGAGATGGTCCCGCATTCCTTGCTACATAGGAGGACTGATATTGTGTAAGAGCTCATTTCTTTCTTTCGAATGAAATTTTCTTTCTTAATACTTTGCTTAGCTTTTGGAACCAGGGTGCGCCCTGTGCGCCTGTCAATACTTTTAATCTCAGGTTATGGTTAGCCTGTGGCGCCTGAGGCATCTCCAAAATGGGAAGTGCCGATAAGATTGGAGCATTTTTTCCTTACTTCTGTCCCCTGTACTCCTGGGGTCCCACTTTACACCCTACCTTATGTCACATTCCGACCCAATAGGCACATTAGGAGGCACGGTGGAGTAATGGACAGCGGCTCAGATTGAGGAATCGAAGAGCCGAGTTCAAATTCCAGTCGAATCCAATACATTCACTTACGTGCTAAGGGAAAGGTATGAATCCGCTTCTTTCCCTCCAGCTATGTGTAAATAGCAAGACGGACCGAGTTCTATAGCCTTAGATGGCAACTGGTCTACCGCAGAAAGAAGTGGCAACCTACTACGAGAAAAATCTGCCTCGTCAGTCATGTATCGAAAGATACATGATCGACTGACTGAATAGGCACACGGATACATTCAATACTTGTATCAAGGTATTATCTCTCACTCCCTCGGAAGGGAGTTACGATTATTATCTGTCTCCTTAGACTTCTCTGAAAAGGGAGTGGAGCAAGTGTGTGCGTGTGTGTGTAATGAGAGAGTCCAGAATTCACTGGTAAGTAACGCTATTGATATTTTAATTTTTGTCTTCGCCGGTTTGTCTTACAATTATTTGTCCTTTATTCTCGCTTTCCGTGCGTGCTTTTCTGATAAACAAGGTTGATGGTGATAATTAATAGAGACAAATAAACATGTTGACGATTGGCCCTAAGTAGTGGAAATAAACTGCCATAGGAGTTTGTTGCAGAAATACGTTTGGCCAGTCAGAAGACAGGAAGGTATGCAAAACAGTGCTGGTCATGATTTATTGACCAAATATAAAACACGTCTCCTTGGTTCGAATCTAGGCCAACCTTTTGCTAAAGGCGATTGTCAAACAGAATGATCGTGAACCCCGGGATTAGAGGGTGAATAAAAATTGATCCCTTTCTAATACAGGGTGCGGCAGAAATCAGTCAGTTATGTGCCATGCGTGATATACGCTTAGATGCATGACTTTCAAAGAAGATTTTTTCGATACGTGACTGACGAGGCAGATTTTTCCGCAGTAGTTCGCCATTTCTTTCTACGGTAGACCAGTTGGCATCCAAGGCTATAGAACCCGGTCTGCTATTTATCCATAGCTGGGGGGGGGAGAAGACGACGATTCATACCTTTCCCAAGGGTATTAGCACGTAAGCGAATGTAATGGAATCGACTGAAATTCGAACTCGGCTCTTTTATTTCTAAATTCGAACCGCTATCCATTATTCCACCATACCACATTTTAAACTGTAGTGATAGTGAATTTGGTTTGGTTTCGTTTATTTTGTTTAACGGCATAACAACCTCAATGGGTTATTTAATGCCGACAACATTTTTAGGATAGATTCGTATGAATAGAATATGTATTCTTTGCTTTAGATTGGTTTGGTTTATTATGTTTTACGGCATATCAACCTCAAATGGGTTATTCAATGCCGACAAAAAAAAATTTATTGCTGGTAATATTTTGTTTTGTCAAAAATCTTTCTGGTAATATATTTCCTTCAAAATTGTATTGCTGGTAATAATTTTTTTTTCAAAAAAGTGTTGCTGGTAATAGTTAACTATTTGCCCATAGCTGGGACCCTAAAAAGGTGCTACCACCACGGATCAGGGTGGACCTGGGAACACCAGCAATTAAGAGGTGGCCCCACGCTCCTCAAAACCTGATCAGAGGCCTTGCTGCTGGACGTAGTTTAACGTCTTACCCAGGACGGATAGTGAACTTGGGTAATTGGCAACGGTGTCCTCATCTAGCTTATGTCTTATTGTTTTCTTTCATATACCATCAGTTGCCATCATGACTTGAACCAATGCATACCATGCGTTGGCTACTGAAACGTTTTGTAAGATTGTTGAATCTGTAATTGCATTACAGGGAGCTTTTCGCGCTCTTTTCTTGTTACGTTGAAATTATGTTATTCCGATTGGAAAATCTATACTGCTAAGGGTTGAAAATGTTACGTCGGAATGATGAAAAGAGATACTGCTATGTTTTTGTTTTGTTTTAAATTTTTAATTATAATAATTTATAAAGTTTCAAATCTACTCTGATCGCGTTAGGTAATATTGTTATTAAGTGAAAACTATATTGTGTAATCAAAAATTGAAAAGCTTAATAACTGTCTTCAAACATCAAGATTTTAAAAAGAATTTTGTGGTTATTTCATGTAGCAATGATGTCTCCATCTCGCTAATGTCTTCCTGTTTTCTTTCCAATAACATCATGGCTTGAACCAATGAATACCAATGCGTTGGCTATTGAAACGGTTTTAAGAGTCGAGAATCTGTAATTACAAAACAGGGAGCGCGAAACGATCTTTTGTTACGTTGAAATGATGCTGTCCCGGGGAGAATAATCGATGCTGCTAAGGGTATAAAATTTCAAGACCACGGGTTCAGCTTAAAAGAAAGCCACTTAGAAGACCTCAAAGTGTTCGAACTACCGGGTGAGGGATAAATTTAATAATCGTCTACAACAATTTATGGCGAATATATATTTGGAAGACGTTATCTTTAAAACGGAAATAATAAAAACTGTAGCCATTTGTGTAAACAACATTGAAATAATTGTTTTGATAGCAGTTACCTTGGTCTTTTTGTCAACCTTTCAAATGTGAGAGGTATTTCTGCCGCATCCTATATTATCAATATTACTACTACTGTTATACATATCACTATTATTATTACGATTGAACTGTTTAGCAGACGATGTGTATGCTTAAATAGGCACACAAAAAGATGAACTTAGAAAATCGATATATGCTCTTGGCGGGGAAATGTTCATAAACCGACAACTAATAAATATATTCAATAAATTATTCAGAATATTTTACCTCGTATTTACTTTCATGTTCCTTTTCTGACAAGATGAACCATTGTCAACCATTAATATTCATTTTTGACTAGGATTTACTTTCATATTTTTTTTTATTATTAGATGAAGCATTGTCAATCAATATTATTAATTGTAGACTAGTATTTACTTTCATTTTCATATTTTATCAAATGAAGCATTGTTATTCGTTAATATTCATTTTGGACTACAATTTACCGTATCTGCCGGCCTATTGGGCGCGAATGTTTTCCAAAAAAGACGCACAAAAAAAAAAAAAAAAAAAAAGCGTCCAATACAGCAGTATCATGTATGAGAGAGACATGATGACCCAAAAAAAAAAAAAAAAAAAAAAAAGTAGGGTTCACCAAGAAACAGTGTATGCATAGAGCTTAGCTCTGAAACTAGGACATCTGTAAATGAAGAAACATAATATCAATAAAAAAATATCCCTGAAAAATTCACCCAGGAAAAAGAAATTAAGAAAATTATGGAATTTCACGATATTTTGCTCCTTGCTTTGTAGAAATCCCAGATTTTAGAGAAATATTTGCTTTCACTTGTATATTGCTGTTTGTTTGTGTGTGTTTTTGTCGATATATAGATATTGAAATTTACTTTTCTACTTGTATATGGGACATCATTTACCAACAAGTACTATATTTTTGTTCTTTTTGCCTATTACTATATGTACCAGTGTTCACTAATACTAATAGATTCCTTTCTAAATATTATGACTTTACTGTATGTGAAGATGTTGCTTCTTGAAAAACAACTAAAACAAATTTCAACAAATGCATCATGAAATATACTAAAATTATTCATTTTCCAAAAAAAAAAAGGCCCGGTAATTAAAATCTTACCTCACTTCTATTTTAAAAAAGTAACAGTGGTATAATTTGTGCTAATACTGTAAGGGGTTCTTTATGGTTAGCGAGAAAGTCACAAAGGTAAGGTTATAATTTTTATTTTTTTTTGGCGGGGGGGGGGGTGATGTGTGAATTTATTTTCCCTAGATATTACATGCCAAAATTTGGGTGCAACCAATGCGTGGGTGTGTCGAATAGACCTGCAAATACGGTAATGGACATACATTATTTTGTTACTAGATGAAGCATAATTACTCTCTGAAATATTACTTCCTTGTTATACTGAACTACATTTAAAGAATTCACCACTTAAGTGGTTATCTTATATTTTAGGTGACTGCCGACTTTGCAGAATAGACTTACGTTTAGTACATAATGGAAGATGATAAGGAGGCGAATCCAACACCCACATCTCTGAAAAAAAAAAAAAAAAAAAAGTAGTAAATAGTCATTGGCAACTTAGAAGCTTGTTCTTGAACTAATCTATACGTTTGATTCGAAATGTCTACTCTCTAGTTACTTGAATCCGCTTGCTAATCTCAGTAGAACAGGTCGTAGCCATAAAGGATTGTCATTTGTAATTTTGGGAATATTCACCAAAATGTCTACCATGTCAAGAGACCAGGTCTTGAAACCAACCGTATTAATGTTAGGTAGTTGTACTTGATTCTGTTCTTGAGTTTAAGCTTGATGGAACCAACTTGAATGCTAAGAGCTATACTCAACATCTCTTGAAGACAACATTCAATTAAATCACAGCTATATGGACCCCCATCCTTGATATCTCTACAGTCTTACACGAACGTAGAATGCGCTTTGCAGGATACTGCTTGTGATCAAAAATCTGCTATGGATACCTAGAAATGCCGCAAGGCGGGTTAGTCGCCCAGCAACGACTTATATTGACCAACTATGTAATGACACTTAACCTTCCGACCTTTATGCAAGACCGTGATCTTTGACTTGATAGACTCGTGAATGTCCGAGCAAGCTCATCTAAAGAATAAGATTATTTTGTCTATTTTCTTTCATCTCGCATTTTTAATTTACCTTTTATAGCAACTTTACTCAAGTCGTCAATCTACAGCATACATTATACATCAGCGAATCAAAAATAAAAGGATTATCACTTAATATTCAAAAACTCCTCTCCTTTTTCGTTTTTTGACTTAATGTCTACAGATTAATAACTCTTACCTATCACTTCCTTCTACGATTTTTATCGGCGCCATGTTCCTTCGTACACGAGTAGGATGAATAAAAACAGTAGTATTAAGAGAAAACTAAATACAACTTGGTTGTTTCTATTAGCGGCATATCAACACCTTTCTGGGTTATTTAATGTCGAAATGAAATATTTTGTACGCAAATTTTATTTTTTGTGGATAATATTTTTAGTAATGCAAGTAGTAAATTACTAAATTAACCTATAGCTAGAGAGAGAAGAGGTGGATGCATATATTTCCCCAAAAGTATTTGCGCGTAAGTAAATATAACGAACCTGACTGGAATTAGAACTCGGATATCTGGTTAACAATTCAGAGCCATTATCATTTGCACCACCCGCACATCTAAGCTTACAGCATCTGGTATTCCCAAGCTGTCACCATCTAGCTTAACTTTGGTGATCGTATCGGAACACGGCTTTTCAATTAGCAATTTCGAGCCTTTATCCATTACCCGCACATCCAAGCATACAGCACCTGGTATTCCCAAGCAGTCACCCATCTAGGTACTGACGTGGGTAGATATTGCTTAACTTCGGTGATCGTATCGGAACCAATGATTCAACATGATGTAGCCTTAAGCTGTAAATAAAAGTCAAAAATGAATAATAGTGGTTGAAAATGCTTCATTTAATAAGAGTGTAGATGCATCCAAATTTATATCATAAAAAAGAAATGCAAAATTATATGAACGTAATTAAAGGTTAATGTAAAGAAAAAATTACCGTATATGCTGGCATACAAGGCGACAGGGCGTATAAGACGACCCCAAAAATTTCAAGCTAAAATGTCGGTTTCGGGCTATATTCAACGTACAAGACAACCATGAAATCGTATTTTAAAATTGTATGTCACAAAATTAGCGGTATTATACCGGACTTTGTTTGTGAATATCTCATTTACGTTTGTAAAACAGAACTATTGTTTAAACAACCAGACACGCAGTGACATCTGTGAACCATTAACCTTCTCAATTCCTTGCGACAATCGAATGAATCGAAGTGAAAATTTTGTTGATAATTATAATTGTTTTTTTTTAGCCCAACAGAATTGTAATTCTAATTTGTTATCTTGTCTAAGTGTTAGGCACACAAAGGAAAACTGTGCTAGATTGTAAATTTTGAATTGTGTCCTATAATTATTTTTTTTATGTCATTTAATAAATGTAACTTTCAAATCGATGTAAGTGTGTTGTTTCTTCGTTTGCAGCTTTCATAACACTCAGAAAAACATTTGACATTATCTCTTTACCTCTCCCAAAAAATCCTTTTAGATGAAAGTAAATACTACTAAAAATGAATAATAATGATTGACAATGCTTCATCTAATAAAAATGAAAGTAAAAACTAGTCAAAAATTAGTAATAGTGGTTGATAATGCAAGAGTGCTCCATTCTCCACAAACCCTAGACAGTGACATCATGTTACGGAAGAATGGCACCGGCAACCTTTACAGAAATTCTACTAACTACAGAAGCTAGTTGAAGACAAAGGACTATTGACAATATAGCCGGGAACCTTTTCTCCTCAGTCCACAGATGCACATTGTCTACAAACATGTTTCCTTTATTCTTTCTATTTTAATATTATATTAGTACAGCCGAGTGCGTTTGTATCCAGGATATGACGATAGACTACATCCGGCAGCAAGGCCTCTGATCAGACGGTTTCACGAGCGTGAAACCACTTAATTGCTGTTGTTCCCAGGTCCACGCTGAACCGAGGTGGTAACACCTGTTAGGGTTCCATCAATGGGCAAATAGTTAACCCTAAAACCGGGATTAAAAACACTATGAAAATATAAAATAGATTTTATAGTAAAAATACCAGCAATATTTTTTTTGAAAACAAAATATTACCAGCAATACATTTCTTACATATTCTATTCATACGAACCTATCCTAAAAATCTTGCCGGCATTAAATAACCCATTTAGGTTGATATACCGTAAAACAAAATAAAACAAATAAAACCCAGTTTGTTTGGGTGCACTTAGCATAGCACTAATCTTCCATCAACTTGAGGTTGTATCCTGATGTATTACCGTGGATATAATCATTATTACCAAATAAGGAAAACAAAATATGACTGGAAGATTTCCAACAGCGGTAACAACAAAAGTGGATAGCACGTGCATATAGAAGAGAAAATAATTATATAATCAAGATACTGACTTTCCAGACTACCTTAAAAAAAGATCTGGAAGGAAACGCTAATCAATACAAGATAACAATAACAGGGGATTGTTTCCAGTTCAGAAAACAGAATTGCGTCTAGTTCAATTTTCGGCTGATGCTAGATTACTTTAATTAGCACTAATAACCTCAGAGAAAACATGTATCCACTTAAGAGGGCCGTTAAAATATTCTAGGCGTCACACAGAATGAAGAGCCATAACTGAACATTTTTCTTGTGGCAACACGCTGCCACTTTCTATAAAACTAGAAAAATAATTGTCTGTGTGGCCGATACAATGGTGAGAAGTCAGCGACAAATCTAAAAATGGAAACAAAAAAATAAATTCCCAAGCAGTCATACAGTATCTACAAAAAAAAGTACGACACCCAAGGGGACATGTTACACACAGCTGCTGACTGTAAAGAAGGAGTCTGGTGAATTCAAACGGGGCAGGGACAATACAGAAGATGACCCTCGGTCAAGATGTCTAAAAAACCTCAACCACTGATGAAAAGGTGTATGCCATTCAGCGTATAGTTTTGGATGACAGGCGTCTTACTGTCCAGCAGATAGTAAAGTCCATAGGCTTTAGTTCTGGTTCAGTCTATAGTGTTTTAACCCAAATTTTGGGGATGAGCAAGCTGTCTGCAAGATGGGTCCCAAGAATACTGACACCAGAACAGGAGCTGAAAAGGGTTAACATTTCCAGGACACTTTTGACTCACTTCCAGGCTGACTGAGAATTTCCATGGCAGATTAGTAACCTATCCTGAATGCCGGCATTAGATAACCCATTTAGGTTGATATACCGTAAAACAAAATAAAACTATAAATAAAACCCAGTTTGTTTGGGTGCACTTAGCATAGCACTAATCTTCCATCAACTTGAGGTTGTAGCCTGACGTATTACCGTGGATATAATCATTATTACCAAATAAGGAAAACAAAACATGACTGGAAGATTTCCAACAGCAGCAACAACAAAAGCCTCACACAAAAAGAAGAGCTATAGCTGAACCTTTTTTTTTTTGTGGCAACACATCACTTCGTATAAAACTAGAAAAACTAATTCAAATTTCTGCTTTGATATTTTATGCAGGTGACACCCATACAAAAGGTGAGGTGTGTGCAACAAATCTAAAAAAAAAAAAAAAAAAAAAAAAAAAAAAGACAAAACAGAATCCTATACAACTGTGAAAAAGGGGGCCACGGAATTCAAGTGGAGCAGGGACAGCAGAGAAGCTGACGCTCGGTCAAGTCGTCCAAAAACCTCAACCACTGATGAACAAGTTGATGCCATTCATCATACAGTTTTGGATGACAGGCGTCTTACTGTCCAGCAGAGAGTAAAGTCCATAGGCTTTAGTCCTGGTTCGGACCATACTTTTTTTAAAAAGGAGATCTCGGGGATGAGGAAGCTGTCTGCAAGATGATTCCCAAGAAGGCTGGTGCCAGAGAAGAAGTTGAAAATGGTTAACATTTCAACGACACTTCTAGGCTGACCCGAGAATTTCCACCACAGATTAGTCACACAAGATGAAACATGGCTTCAACACTTCGAATCTGAATCAATGATTCAAAGCAAACAGAACCACTCTGCTTTTCCACCCGGAAGAAGTTCAAACAGGCAGGTGATGGCTTATGTTTTGTTTTTTATTCTGAAAGCGTAATCACGATAGACTACCTGGAAAATGGAAAACCGTTAATAGTACTAGACATCAGAATTAAAGACAGGTGAAAAAAAAAAAAAAAAAACCCAATCAAGTCAAAACGCAGAGGAAAGCTGAAGGCAGGTGTCCCCTTGTTCCAGGATAAAGCACCCGTTCACACTGCTCAGGTTGTAATAGCTGAAACAACCAACTGTGACTTTGAATTGGTATCCTATCCCCATCACTCACCCGACTTAGCTCCATCTGAATTCTTTCTGATTCCTAAACTCAAATACCTGCGGGGGTCGCCATTTTGGAAACAACGATGAGATCATGTGTGCTGTTGAGAAGTTTTTGGAGGAAAAGTTTGCCACTTTCTTCCGTGATGGGATTTCAATCCTTAAGCATCGTAGGACTAAGTGCATTGATGTAAAGGGGGACTATATTAAAAAAAATACTGAAAAAAAAACACTATCTTTTTTCTCAAACTCCATCTGGGTGAGGCTTAGAACTTTTTGAAAGACCCTCATGTAATGTTATGATCACCATGTTTCGACTGTTCGTGCCCACCAACCTTCTTCAGGTGTCTATCGATCCGGTTAAACGTCGATGAATTTTGAATTAAACCCTTTATACTGCTCTTGTTTCTTCAACTCCTTTTTGAACGACTATCGTATTCCATTTTTTTGTTCTGTCGCCTAATATTTTTTAAAGATCTCGTCATTACTATGTCACGATTATTGGCGGGAAAAGTGAGCGATTAAATCAGGAAAACTACCGTTTCATAACATCCCACACACAAAAAAACAGATACTTTCCAGATTGAACCCAAAACTATGCCTAATGTTTCCTGCATGAAAACGGTTAATTTTACTGTTACTACAGTGATTGGAAAACTCGTTTCACGGATACTGACGACTACTACTACGATGATATTAATTACAGCTCGCTTCGTATTACTATCATAGCTCGTTCGAATCACAGTAGGTGGCCTACTCGCGTGGCTTTGTTCCAAACCGAGAACCCAAATCAGTAAATACTTTTGTTTTTGCTATTTCAAGTAAAACAGTTTCACACGCATGTAAATAAATAAATGATGTGTAGATAGGGAGGTAACGAGTAAGGGAATAAAGCGTTGGGTTAAAATTTCCACAGATATTAGCATACTAGCAGGGCTACCCAGCGTTGCCCATGTATTATATCAAAATAACAACATTAAGGCTGCAAATGAGGTTATAAAATAAATCATTTATTAATATTTTTGTTTAAATTGTTGTTTATTAAAACAAAATGTATGGAATGGGCTAGAATTAATTTATTAATTTTTCTGTTTATTTAAAAAAAAAAAAAAAAATTGAATTACGTCGAGTTTAAAATTTTCTAGTGGTCCTACAGAAGGATGCTAAGGATATCATGGACCGAGCGGGTGAACAACAATGAGGATGCAAACAAGGAGGAGGCTTATACTTAACATCAGGAAGAGGTAGCTGAAGTTTCTGGGACATAATGAGGAAGGAGGGCCTGGAGAATTTGATACTCACAGGTCGAATAGGGGGAAAGAGATACAAGGGAAAACAACGCATGACATACCTAGCGGGCTTAAGCAAGTGCTTGACAGAACGTGGTCTGGGGGAGGAAGCCGAGGGATGGAACTTGGTTTGATTTGTTTTGTTTTGTGGCATATAAACCACAATGGGTCATTTAATGCAGACAACTTTTTTTCCCCTGGTAATATTTTTGTTTTGAAGCTGGTAATATTTTTTCAAAAACTTATAGCTGGCAATAGTTCCCCCCCCCCGCAAAAAAAATACGTATAGTTGGCAATAGTTTCCCCCCCAAAAAAAAAACGTATAGCTGGTAATATTTTATAATGCTTTGTAACTTAGTTTCAAAGTTAACTATTTACCCATAGCTTGGTCCCTAACAGGTGCTACCACCCCGGGCCATGATGGACATGGGAACACCGGCAATTAAGAGGTGGAGGGAATGAACTTGTTGAGAACTGCACGGGATAGAGGGAGGTGGAGAGCCATGACCGCCTACGTCTTGAAAGGACATTGCACATAAAATGATAGATAGATACAAGTTTTACTAATTAATCTATAGCTGGGATAAGAAGATGGCGATACATACCTTTCCCCAAGTGTATTTGAGCATAAGTGAATCTAACGGAAATGGAAACTCGGCTCTCCGATTAACAATTACGAACCATTATCATTACACCACCTGCACATTCAAGCTTACAACGCCTGCTATTCCTAAGCGGTTACCCACTGAAATACTGATCAGGATATACAAAGCTTAACTTCGCTGATCGAACCGGAACCGATGTTTCAACGTGATGTGGCCGTAAGTCAAGACGTTCGGTT
>CAHIKZ030003216.1:37500-110000 GCA_903632075.3 Acanthosepion pharaonis
CGCATAATACGCACCCTTTGTTTGGTAATCAAACTTATAAATTGTACCTCTCCAATTTCATTACGGCCAGCGTTTCCTATTCTTATTTAAAAGAAATGCTTTTAAACAGAATAATATTATTCTAATTTAGTTTTATGATAATTCTTATTTTATTTTACGGCAACTTTTTAAAGATTTTTTGAACCTGTGAATAATACGCACCCCTGATTTTCCTTTTTTTTTTTTAAGAAAAAATGCGTATTATACATGGAGAATTACGGTAAGTTTCGTTTAGTTTGGTATAAAGTAAAAAAATGAAATAAAAAGGTGATTATATAACAAATTCCCCGGGAAAGAAAGTCACACTTCATTTATTTGTGTTTAATTGAGAAAGGACATTGGCGTGTTCGAAAATTAGAGTTTTAAAATCTTTCTTCCATTTCTAAAGTAAGATAAAAGGCCTAATATTTTTTTATTCAGTAGAGCTAGCTCGGACATTCACGAGTATCACACCAACCATCACGGTCGGAAAGACATTAGGATGGCATTCTGTGTCATAACATAGCTGATCAATGTAGGTGGTTGGTTGGTGAGAAACTAGTCTTGTTCCATGGTTAAATATCTAGAGCAGTAGACCACTCGCGTGTTCTTGTTTGTTAATGTCCAGCATTAATATTTCTTCATGAATATGAATTTTTTCATCGGCCTATATATATATATATATATATATATATATTCCGCGTCACCCAAGCCATGACAGCGTGCCTGACTCTACATGTAAAAATGGCAATTTTCGGATGACCACAACAATTTTTGTCTTTCACAAGCATGAACACTAAATACTTACTCTGTAATCACCAATACCCTGATGATGACGCTATGCTATGCTATGTCGAAAGTACTCAGAAATAAATACAATATGAGCCAACACGACTTAATAACAGCACAAAAAAAATCTTATCCGCGAGTATGAAAGGATCCTATCGAGAATAAGTATACAGAACATGTCTAAATTATTTAACGAAACTTGTCATATATATATATATATATATATTTCATCCAATAGAAGGCTCAAATGCCGCATGGTAAGTTACCGAGTGAGGTAATTTCATGGACGAAAGATGAAGTGCAGGTTATGAGGATATGTAGGATAGATAATAGTTGACCCTAGACTTGAAGAGATTAAGTTTGTTGTGACCGAGGGAGCATCCTCTCGGAAGTATTTTACACAAAGTATACGTTCGCGGGAAGAATCTGCCCGACTGGGACTTCCTCCTTACAAACGGAATAAGAAGAGAATAAGTAATATTCAACTCTGTATGCGTGGCATAGCGGGTCCTAGCTGTAAAGGTCTGAACTGAAAGAACCAAGGATGGTATCTCGTCTGAACATTTGCCTTGGGAATAGTTATGGATAAGAAAATGTTAGAATAGTTTTCCAAATAATGTCATCTGACTGTTCAAAATTCCACTAGTTCAATTCAAAAATCACTACTTTTACCTAGACGCGAACATCGACCGCCAGTAGCGGTGATAATTATCTCGTTTAAGTAAGCCAAAAAAGATACAGAACGGTCACTACATACAAATATAGAAACGAAAAGAAAATTTCTAGAGCCCAATATATATATATATATATATATATATATATATATATATATATACGAAAAGAAAAGTTCCGGAGCCCAGTTTATTAACCAAATTGTTACGTGAATAAATGATCATATACATATAAACATAGGTAATTCGTTCCAAATCCTATCAAAACAGAATGGTATTTTCGCTAACAGAATTCTTGCTACAACGTTATAGTAACAACCTGACTCATCCCTGAATAGAAATAGAATATTTATAGTAGATCCTGCATTGATTTTAGAGATTTGTTAAAAACAGAACTACACCAAACTTGAAATACAACTATAATGGGACCGCTGTCGAGGCTGAGCATGGAGACAACAGCTTTTTACTATTATTCCCTGGCAAAGTTAGATATTATGAAGGAATTATTTTCCCCCGAAGTACTCGTCGTAATTCTGATTTTAGTATTGGAAAGTTACCTTTCCCGCAGATATTATGGGATGAGATGGGTGCGAGCGAGTATATATCATTTATTCGAAAATTATAACAAAAATGTTATAAAATCACTACAAAAATAGCCATTTTGTTTCAACACTTCTGGTGTCTTATCAAGTGATGGTATTGAACACCATCGCTTGATAAGACACCATTCCATTTTGATTGCATGAAAAAACAAAACATATCAGAGACGCTACTTGGAGAAAGAGAGGGAAAGTGGGAGATGAAGAAGAGAGGGAGGAGGGAGAGATTTAATGTCTTGCGCCAGTACCTCATAAATAATAGATTACGTTTAGCATGCGTGCAAAAACAAAAATATCGTAGACACTACTTGATTTCAGTGAGTGAATGAATAAATGAATAAATAAATGAATGAAAAGAAAGAAAAAAAGAAATGGAAGATAAAAAGGCTTAACGCCTGTTTCAGTAAAATGGTAAAGTTGTCAATGACAAATTTTTTCATTTGTACCCCTCATCATTTCGTAAAATAACGACCAGCATTCATATTTATGATTGTTATTGCAATCTTTTGTCAAAGTTGTTAAGCTCAAATATTTAACAACATGATAGGGGAATTTCTATGGATGTTTTATTTTCGTAGATCCAATGGATCATGGAGCTTATTCAGTCATTAACTGAAGAATTAAGATTCACCAGAAATTTCAAATAGGAAAACCGTGACATTTTCACAGGTCTTTCTAGTTCTGTTAATTGCCATACTTTGTGAAAGGGTGGAGGAAATTGTGAAAATGGTTACCTGTTGCCTTCTTTACAGCTTCGAGTTTTTTTTATATTTGTTACCAGCCAAGGTTAGAGTCCAGTCTACCCGGATTTTTTTAAAGTCATAGCTAATCTTAGGAGAAGTGGGGGGGAGATGGATTCATACCTTTCACAGGGGGGGGGGAATTTGTGTATAATTGAATATAACGAACCTGACAGGAATTGGAACTTGGTTCCGAGCCATTATCCATTACACCACAAGCATACCGAAGCTTACAGCACCTGATATTACCAAGCGGTCACCCATCTTGGTACTGACCAGGTTCAACATTGCTTAACATCGTTCATCGTAAGGGATCCGGTGCATCAATGTCATGCAGCCGTAAGCTATTTTAAACTTTGGTATCACATTTTGGGATTGATTGTTTGTTTGTTTTTATCGCTTTTGATGTAATTTAAAGCCACCCCCGCGAAATAAAACATGTCCTACCGTTCGACCCATAGCTACCCACGACAGTCCTACCGTTCGACCCATAGCTACCCACGACAGTCCTACCGTTCGACCCATAGCTACTTACGTAAATTAAAAAAAAAAAAAACAACATGGGCACTTTTCAGTTATACGACTACATATAAATATAAGTGAGGAGTTGTGAAATGTTAAAGCAACTACATAGCTCATATTTGTTTTAATAATTAGTATTTATTTTCAAATTTGAATTATTTTATACTAACATCTACAACTGGCTTCTATAGAGGGTTAGGGCTAACTTCGGTGATCGTACGAGAACCGATGTTTCAACGTGATATGGCCGTAAACCCAGGATTATAGTCAACAAAATAGTAATAGTGAACTACTACGACAATAATTATATTTTCCTTACTATTGTGTGCCGGGTTCTTTCAGGAGGTAGTTGATTATGAATCTTCACAACTTCCTTCCCCTTGTAGTTCTAAACATCGTTTGACTCTTAATCATCTCTTTGTAACCCAGCTCTGCCATCAATTCATCCAAACTCATTAGGTAACTTACTCACCGTTCCGCACCCCCCCGCACCTTGCTTTTGTTTACCAGCTACCACTCTCTATTTATTAGTGTTTACTTGAAATTCAAGTTCTCATTTCCTTTCCCCCGGGATATAGGTAGGAGGTATCGAACCAGACACCTTCGCCTTGCTTGCACCACTCCCTCTTCACCCCGTTTTCATATCTCGGATTTTTTCCCCTCACGTTTTATCGATTTTACAATGCGCTTTACCGTCAACCAATCAAAGTCGTTGATCGACCTATCGATGAGCCGCCTCCATGCCACCTCTATAAACAAGCGTATGGGATTTCAATCTATATATCACTTGGATCGAAATTGCTGAACGGAAGAGAGGGAAAAAAGAAGGGATAGCGGGGAAAAAAAAGAAAAGAAAAAGATAGAGAGAAAAGAAAGAAAGGGGAAATTACTCCTCTGAATTCTATAAATTCATATCACTGGAATGCTTGGATGCGTAATTTCTAAGGCTAATTAATAAATAAAAAAAGGGCAGTATGCCTCGGATTTAAATCAGTATATAATTTTTATCCATTGACTGAGCCAAATTAAAAAAAAATCAGTATGCGTGTTGCAGCCAACTGCTACAGGTTTCTTTTCCTACACAATATATATATATATATATATACCTTTTCCGAGACAATGCAATGTGTAATGTTCTTTAAAATAATCACATACGGTTAGAGCTTTCACTCCGCCTTCTCCCCTCTTTTTACATCTGCTTCTGAGAAGACATGACGAACAGAAATAGCTCAGAGTTATTTGTAGGTGACCCAGAGTGCACGTCGGTGTGTCGTGCGCGAATGCCGACATGTTCGTCACTGACGATAAGTCAAAAAAAAAAAAAAAAAATTTATTTCTGTTGCAGAACATCGGGAAATCTGGAAAAACGTACAAATGAATCAGTTCTCTCTCTCTTTTCATATATGAGAGAGAGAGAGAGACAAAAATAATTTACTCACTACAAAAATACAACTTCGACTGGTGAGAACCAAAATGGTTATAAACACTTCTGTTTGTAAGCATATTTGTGGTGAGTAAATTGTTTTTGCCTATAGGCCCTATATGAAATAATTATAATAAATAACTATTGCTCTACTATCGGTGTTAAACCTTCTTTTGAATTAATGCTGTGAACGTTAGAATTTATATATTTTCGTTCTCATTACATTCGGAGAGATATATATTTAAGACGTTTCATAGTTTGATTTGAAAGACTGGTAAAAATCGATGGTGAAGCATTTCTGCAGATTGTTTTTATCTGCCTGTATTTATCCAACGCTAAGGAAGATAGAGAAATAAAAGTGTGCGATATAGGAATAACGACAAAAAGGAAGACTTCACTTGGCCGACGCGTTTCTTGCTTTTGTCTTCATTCATAGTCTTTTTACAGATATATTGTTATATCTGAAAGTCATCACACACACACACATATATATATATATTACACATAAGGAAATTCATGACCCTTGGGAAATCTTTCGCGTGACGAGTTTCATCCTTTAAGACTTTATCGGGCAAAAGGGGCAAAACGCGTCGCACGGAAATTTTTCTTTCCTCCCGCTGTCATTTATTTTCTTATTTTCTGTTGCGTACACACAATGAAAAGCCAACCTAACCCCAATAAGAAAGCGCATAAATTAATTTTTCACTTCATATAAAAAACAACAAAAACTGACAGACATTTGCTGATGTCTCCTGAGGAGTGGACCGAACGATTGCAAAATGGTTTGCCTACGAAACTACAGTAGAGGTGCTGAATCAGCTGAGTATTAACAAATATATATATATATATATTGTATATATATATATATATATATATATATATATATATATATATATATATATATATATATATATATATATATATATATATATATATATATATATATATATATATTAATATATGTCTTGTTCAGCAAGACATTCATTTCTGTAGTTTACTGCTACCAGCAAGCAGAAATATTTCTTCTCCCGATGATGGCCATTTTGGCCGAAACTAATCGAGGAATCTAAAAAAAAAAAAAAAAAAAAACAAGAATATTAATCAACAACCCAGTGTGTCTGAAGATTAATTTTTAATTTTTTTCTTGTTCAAATTAATATATATATATATATATATATATATATATATATATATATATATATATGTGTGTGTGTGAAAAGATTACTTAACTTTTAAACACCAATTTTTTTTCCTGACATTGGTGTTTCTTGGCAAAATTACCAGACTTCAGGGGTTGTCGTTTTAAACGGTATTTCCATTTTTTTTTTTTTTTTTAAGTTTTTCAATTTGTTCCACGTCTTTTTCAATCCTCCTTTTTCACTCTTGTTCACGTGCGTATTCATGAATTTTACGTTCATTTACACGTGCACGCTCATGAAATTTGACAGCTATAGATTTTTTTCTTACAATTATTATTAAAGTAACAAATTATATATAACATTAATAAATCAATTAAAGTTGTAATTTAATAATATAATTTAGTATTATAACATCTATATAAACCATAAAATTTATATTTATATATATTATATATAGTGTGTGTACGCGCCAAAGAGAGGGAGAATAGTGTAATGACGCATTTAAGTTTCCAGCCAAGAACTTCTTCACTTTTTATTCTAAGTCTTAAATGCTCCCATGCGGGTCAATGGAGAATTCTGGTACGTCTATCATCTGGAAACTTCCATAGTTGGCAGTGAGTCACCAGCTGTGATGTTTACACATTAATCAGTCAGCTTCTGGCCGACAGAGAGGAAGGGTGAAAGTTTCCGATGTTGATGCTGTAGAAAACGGATCGGACTGTGGTCAGAGGGGGGGGGGATTCGATATGGAAATATTTTGATTTAGAATCTAAAAATCTTTAACTTCGAAAAGACGATTGATGCCAACTGATTGTGCCGGGGCTATCACAGATTTTACAAGTACAAAAACGAGTAGTAAATATCAGAGCTTTTTGTCCAATTTCCAATCCATATACGTCGTTGCAGTTGGAACGATATGTCCGAAAGTGAGGATCGAACTCACTACTCGATCGTAGCGAGACAAGCTTGCTAACCATTGCACCGCGTCGAAGTGTCCAAAGTGTTATATCCAGTGGTGGCATCCTGGCAGTTTACGCGAACCGATTCTAAAATTGTAAAAGCTTAGCGAATCGGTTGCTGGATTATCCGAAAATAATCATATATATTAATAGCCAATGGTTTAGGTAAAAATGTTAGTTAAGCTCGTGCGCGCGCCTAGTGAAAAAAAAAAAATGTGGCAAATTTTCTAGTCGTAAATTTGACACGTCTTCCATTTGATCTTCGGGACAGCAGCTAAGAAAGCATAACACAGCTGATGTCACTAGAGTCAAAAAGCATCATTCTTCTGAACAGATATATAATGAGAACAAAATTTATAAAATTAGTTCCTGGGAATTTGGGATGCCATCATTATATATATATATATATATATATATATATATATATGCATGCGTGTGTGCAAAATTTCTTGATACAGCTAAAAATAAGAAAAGACGAATATGAAAAAAGACAAAAGGAAAACTTTTCTTTTCCTCCTCATTTTGTCCTCTGATGGACTTTATCAAGGCAACGATAAAGATTTTATTTTGCAAAGAAGTAAAATATTGCCAGTTTTTCAGTTGAAAAAAAATTAACATTTTTATTTCAGCTGTAAAACTAACAACATTGTTGCAAATTAAAAACCTTACATTTGTAACCCCCGGGTGCCTTAGTGACAAATTATCTTCTAGTGATAAATTTGATACATCTTCCATTGGATCTTCAGGACTGCAGCTAAGAAACCCTAACACAACTGATGACACTAAAGTCAAAAACAGAAATATGATGAAAACGAAATTTCAATCTGGAAATATCTTGATAAATAAATGTTTCCTATTAAATTATCAAAATGGTTTCATTCTTTTTTTTTTGATACGATCAAGTGATTTGTTTCCATTCTCAGATTGAAAAGAAAATAAGCAGAGTAGGTTCCTAAAAATTACCCGCCTTTATAGAACCGGTTCCTGGAAATTTGGGATGCCATTCTTGTTCTTAAGGAATAGATTCGAGTAAACTTACATACCTTATTATATGCATTTTTATTATATAAAAAAAGACTCCAATTTACAAACTTTGCTTAACACACACGTAAAAGTGAATCCAAAACAAAACTCGTAAAATTTCACACATTGATGCGAAATGCTTTTCGGCCAATAGAAAACTAGGAAACATTTAAAAACAAATAATCTTCAATTCTCAGAAACAAATACTTTTACGGACCTTTTCGCAAGCCGACGCGAAGTTTGTTCATCGTTCAATGGAAAGGCCAGAATCATATCCGGGAGTGAATTCCCAAGTGACCTTTTCAAGCTCCACAAACAAAAAAGACGGGCAAGTTCGCCTGTCACGAGAGAGAAGGAGACGAGCGTATTAACGCGTCCCTTGAGAAACATCAAGCGATCGTTATTATCTAACTTTCTCCCTCACATCTTTTATAATTGATAAACGAACAGAACATTTTAAGACAGAGATTAGTTCAAAGACATTCCTACCCTACGATAACGCTCATACATACATACATACATACGTACGTATGTACGTACGTACGTTCCTGCCTACGTATACATCAACTCATTCTTGCAAGGACTACTACGAACATTTTGACGACTTTGTATCAACCAAAATACATTAATTTTATTTGTAGAGACCTTATTTATATGTATATAAATTTGTTTCACTTTACAATTTGATTTTCTTGTTTTTTTACGCCTCTTATGGTCTGGCTATCTAACTAAGAAGGCCAAATCAAACTAATCTGTTTCAACACTCATACACGTCGCTATAATTGGTAACCCACGACACCTTGTTGGGAATATCAAGTTTAATCTATTAGCTCGAAATTAAAACTAAAAGAAAAGCTTCAAGAAAGATTTTTTTTTTTTTTCATAAGTTCATTTTAAACCTTAGGTGTCGCGATTCTGTGGATGTACTTTTCATTTAGGCAATACTCAAGAAGGCGCAAAGCGAAAAGATGAAAAGTTCTCGATTTAATTAGGAAAGAAAAATATCGTATGCTAAGGTTGCTAAAATCTACAATAAGAAAAACGCATCTTCCATCCATCACGTGACTTTTATTAGAGTATATTGTTGCATTTGTCTATTTTATTATTTGTTATTGTTTTTAATCTGTAGCGCGTCCTGGGTATGACGATAAACTACACCCGCGTCCTGAGTATGACGATAAACTACGTCCAACAGCAAGGCCTCAGATAATACGTTTTTGAAAAAATGTTGCCAGCTATACGTTTTTGAAAAAAGTATTACCAGCAATACGTTCTTGAAAAAATATCACCAGGAAGAAAATGTCGGCATTAAATGACCCATTGAGGTTGATATGCAGTAAAACAAACCAAACTAATCTGTAGCGTAAAAAAAAAAAAAGAGGCAAACAAAATTTAGGAATTAACACGGTATCCATGTTAAGCAACGAAAGCCATGTTGCTTAGAAATCCTTCTGGGTCCGATTTATGCATCGGGGATTTTTTTTTGATTTTTTTATTTACACAATTTACATCTTTACTATCAGATTCATGACTTTTCAGCCGTTGTACTCTACGACCTTCTTCAGGTAATATTTGTTGGAATTTCGAACTGAACCCTTTATTTAGTCCACTGGGGGGGTATTCTAATTCAACGTACCATGCCCTTGAATATCTATATTATTGGTTAATTTACATTAACTAAAATTCACCTTGGTACCTCTGCAAGTTTTTGCTCTCTCCGCTGACGCCAGGTATTGAACTCAGCTCTGGGTCAAGACATTTCTTGGATCAATCAACCCACTTTGGTCAGGTGCCCTTGGCGACACAGTGAGTGAATTTTGAAGACATACGTAATGTCTCAGTAACACTTTTTCCACCCATCTATTCATATAATTAAACAAAAAAAAAAAAAAAAAACTCGCTAGTTTTAGAGTTTAGGCGAAGACGTTAGAAGTAACCGGAAAACCCAATCCTAAACGGGAAACCTTTTGTCCTATTCAAAAGACCAGGGAGGAGTGTGAACCAGGCGATTATACTAATTTCCTCAACCTCCCTTATTACAATTTGTAATAAAAGAAATTGACTTTTTTTTTTTATAAATTCATCCAAAGCAAATCGATAATGCCACGAAGACGCAAGGGTCATCTGGGCGTGAAAGAAAAATAAGACATTAAAAGGAACCGAAGAGCCAATCTTAAACAGGAAAGAAGGTAAAAACCTCTACTCCTGTTCAAAATGCCGGAGAGTGTTATGAACCGGACAATAAGTGAACCTATCTACTCCTATTGAAGAAAAAGGAAATAAATATATAGTAGATAAAGCTTCAGAGTTTAGGCGGGAACGTTAGGGGTACAGAGACTTTAGAACTGGGTTTCCAGTTCTTTCTAAACAGGAAACAAGGGATAAACATCTGGTCCTATTCAAAAGGCCGTGGAGCAGTATGAACCGGACGATTATATCAATTTCCTCACTCTCCTTTATTCCCTTTAATTACATGATTATTTTTCCTATCTTATTTTAGTCCATATAATGTGAATAATAAATGCAGCTGTGGTATAATCAAAATCTATCCATCCATCTATCTATTAATCCACCTGGTGCATTGTGACACACAAGATTGCCCTATCCACAGTTATTGCTCACACCTCAGCCCAGTATCACCATCTTATCGTTTCCATCTTTTCTACAATATTTCATGTCGTTTTTGTTCTTCCCTTTTTCTTTCAGGAGCCCGAGTGAGTGCAGTCACTGTTTGGAACTTGTCTTAAAGTTTGTCCGATGACCTAATCACTAATCTTCTTCGGCGTACATAGACGTTAAGACAGGCTGGAGGAGTTCCGACGTCTTCACATTGTGATACTATGGATACCACATAAAAAAAGGGGGAAGAGGCGGTTTTATTCCGATCACAAGAGTTTTTTGTCTGATGGACGAGTGAATGGTTCCTTTTGAAGTTCACGCTTCTAAGCGACATCCATTTGGTAATTGGAAGTAAAAAGATTTTTGGAGATCAAGTGGCAACAAAATCGGAAATAAGCTATATCCAGGTGCTAGTCTATGCTCGGGATCTGGTCCGCGTTTGGAAGGAAACAAAAAGGTGCCCGAGTCGCTGTTCCGAAACCTATTTACTATTGCCAAACACTATGTGGGGATAAGTAGATGAGCAAGCAGTTGGTAAGAGAAAAGAGCTGACATAGCAGAAGTTGTCCTAACTACCCACCCAAATCAGCGGGTGAAGCCCTGAATAAAACACCTACAAATATAGAAAATAACTTTCGCGTTCATATTTCTCAACGTGGCGTTTTTCTTTCATTGTGAGTATGCATCGCGCCTGTTCTCCGCTTTCAGCGAACACCGACGCGGTCAAGGATTGGAATGAAATGTGGGGGGGGGGGCATTGGAAAACTTGGAGGAGGGTGGCGATGCATGTTTATAATATTGTCTTGTCATCTAATCTTTAGGATACACTTAAGCTGTTGGCATGTAATAGGATAAAAATACAACGAAGGGGGCCTCATCGCCCGGCTTACTGTAGACCGACAACTGACTACCCCACGTTGCGTCTCCGTTCTTGTTCACGTCTGTGTGCACCGAAAACCGGGGAAGGACCCATTGCACATTCACAAGGAAATGAAAGAGGAAAATAAATGCAAGAGAAATGAGAACTTGAATCTTGTTTTCAATATATTTAAGCGTTTCATTCAGCGTTTGTTCGGTCTTAGTGGGTGGGTAGGTAGGTAGGTGACACTTGGGATAACTTCTGCAATGTCGGATTAACAGATCAGCTCTTCCTTTAGACTCTTCCTCTTACCCAGCTCCCTGCCCATCTCAGCACCACGACACGCGGTTTGCAACACGAACGGACAACATTGGAACTACCCGAGGGATAGTCTGTCTCCTCTCGAAGAGTACACCATACCTAATTATTTTTTTTTGTTCAGACATTTTTATAATAAATAAAAAATTGTTTACACAGTAATTTCTAAATCTGTTAAAGAATAAATATTACATTGTTGTTACAATACATAAAATTATCCTTGTAAACAAACAATTTAATAAAATAGTTTTTAGTTTGGTTTGGTTAATTTTGCGTTACGGCATATCAACTCCAAGGGGTTATTTAATGCCGACAAGATTATTGCTGGTAATCTTTTTTTTTTTTTTTTTTTTTTTACAAAGTATTTCTGGTATTAAAGACTATATTGAAATTCCCTTTAATAGTGTTTTGACCCCAGTTTGGGGGCGGGGGTTAACTATTTACCCATAGCTGAGACCCTAACAGGTGCTGCCACCCCTGGTCAGGGTGGACTTGGAACACCAGCTATTAAGAAGTGATTCCACGCTCCTCAAAACCTCCTGATCAGATGCCGCCTTGCTGTTGGATGTAGTTTATCGTCTTACCCAGGACAGAAATAGTTTTTACAGATCGCAACAGCTATTCGGGAGATGTGATTAAATATACTTTAATGTTTAAAAAAAAAAAAAAAAAAAAAAAAAAAAAAAATTCATTATTATTATTATTATTATTATTATTAATATACATTAATTACTATTTTTTGAATTAATAACTATTTGTGCTCAGTTGTTGACATTAGCTACCTGCCGATGTGTTAAAACTTTGGAAGAAATGTCATAATAAAAATTTAACTTTCATCTCTGATAGACGTCACGATCTAGTTAATCTTTTGTTGCCAGTTCTCGAGAGAGAAAAAAAAAGCATGTATAAATCCAGTTTTGATGTTTGGATTTTATTAGCATTCTAAAAATAGCTTTTGAGATGTTCAAAAAGAAAGTTCTAGTTCTCGCTTCTTGCTGGAAAGAGAAAAACTGATCTATTACTCTGGGGAGTCACAAATGGCAGGCGTTGTCCCCAAGTGTCACCTACCTACCCAGAAGTGAACGCCCCCTCTCCTCCCCACTAACAAAAAATTCTGATTATATTGAAAACATTCTCGTGAAATGTCACGATGTTTCCACCTTTCGTTTCCTTGTGAGCATGGAGTGAACGTTGGTTTTTGGTGCACACTGACGCGAACGATAATAGAGACGCAATATGAGATTTCATTTTGTTTTTAACTAATATTCACACAATACAAGGCCCAAGAGCCACTCAAGCTAGTGGATTACTGTGTGGACATATATTAGCGTAGGAAAGAACAAGCGTTAAGAGTAGAGGGTTGAAACAGACTTTAGATTAAGGAACGGAAAACTTTTTCCTGTTCAAAAGACCTGGAAGGAGTATAAATCGGGCAATCCAGCCGGTGAAAAGCTGAGAGAAGACCCGTTTTATTTATTTATTTATTTTAACACTATTGCATTGATTTGTAGTTTATACTTATTGTAACCGGCTGGATTCTACATTTGATTGTAATATTTGAATTTCAAGATACATAGCCTAGTGATGTTGGTTAAAATAACTGTCTTTAGGAGTTCAATCCTTGGATTTGGTAGTGCTGAAAAGTTACATATTCTGCATTATTCAAAGAAACGGACAAGCCGAAAAAAACTGGTGTAAATTAACTGATACAAGTTATTTCCCCTTAGCATAGAAAACAGAAGGTTAACCCTGTGGATTGTATAAAAGGTTCAGTTCGAATTTCAGAAAAAAATTATAGAGTACAACCACGCGTATCTGAAGAAGACCGAAGAATACAACGGTATGAATGTTGTCAGTATAAGTAGTAAGTCCTTCTGTTCTGAACAAAGCATACAATAATTGTTGAATATGTAGGAAATTCAGTCATCCATGGTTTTTTTTATATTAAAAATCCGCACATCCGAATCCCAAACATTAATAAAAGAAAACGTGGTCTCATGCCTGTTGAATAAATCATTTGTATTTACAAACATGTATAGATGAATTCAAAGGAATCAAAAAGTATTTAAAAGTAGTCTTTAGTAGAATTAGTCTTTGGGTAGTTGGTTCACAGAAAAATATGCAATTTAGAAAAGACTTTTTAGTATTTAGTCCAAAGAAAAAAGTAGTCGTTGAGAAAAGACTTATTAGCGAAGATTCACTTGTTGTTAATGTTTCGTTTCAAGTCGCCGACACGCGTTTCTTTTAACGAGCACTTTAGAAAAAAAAAAAAAAAAAAAAACTATATAGCCACGTTTTTTCTCGTGTATGAAACTGCTTGGAGAGATCTGGATTTTTATAAGTATTTTTTTTTCCCAGGAAGTAGGCTCGAGAAAAATAGTTTTAATTTTCTCTGATTGGTCAAATATTGTGATGCTAATTTCTAACCAATAGCCACCGATTTAAACGTTATGTGTTGTACTGTGGAATCTTTGGTATGTATATTGTCTGTTATTGGAAAAAAAATGTGTGCGTTTTAATACGGTATGTATGCGAGTATGAAATAGACCTCGTATTTGATATTATTTTTCCAGCAGGCAACAAGTGAAGGCTGGTAAGCAGTACTTTTAAATAAAATAAAAAATAAAAATAAAAAATATCGCTTCCTATACGGATTGTACACTTGAAGCCCAGAGAATTAATTGATCGGCTTAAACATTGCGGTAACAAAATCAAAATAGAATGAGATCAATATAATCCGAACAACTCTTGATAGGATCATGACAAACCTGTAGTTTAACACCACATTTAACTACTTTTTGATCTGAAAGCAAAAGATATCTTTACCAACTTTCTGTTGTATAATGGAGAAATAAACGTTCCAATAAAATAACTGTACGAATCAATTTAATCTTGATATTCAGACCATATACACTTTTCAGTATTCTTATATTTGATTTAAATAAACATTTAAGATCTTCAATGAAAAAATGTTACAAACATCTGAAAATAAAATAAAACCGATTCTCATAAAGAAAAATAGCGAACAAGAGAAAAAAGGCGGTAAAAGCTTATTATAATCTAACAAGATATTCAGTTGAACAATATTGAACCTTAAAAAAAAAAAAAAAAAAAAAAAAGTAAAATAAACGAATATATAAATAAAATAAAAATACGCCTATATGCAAATTGAACATTTACCTTGAATTTCACAGCTAGCCTGATGAATATTTATGAGCGTCTCTTAAATTTGAAAAAATTCTGAAAAACGATATTTTCCTTCTGTTTATAAATACTCGTTGCAAAATAAAATCCTTACATTTGCCTGGATGAAATCAGCCCTTCATTTTCCTGAATATATACAAGAATACTTGTAAAACCAGATGAAAATACAATGAAGGAATAAAAAAAAATGTATTTAAAGAATTCATTGAAACACAAGTAGATTTTGAAATTCTTAAATTTACGAAAATAATTCTTTGATAAATACTTTAATTTGATTTCTCCATCTTTAAAAATATTCATTTGTTTAATTTGTTTTTCTCAAAAAATAAATAAATAAAATAGGATGAAACATGATTCTCTGTTTAAGAATTTACTTGAAGAAAAGAAAAAAAAAACTGTAATTCCTTGAATTATTCGAAGTATTATTTTTCCTATTTGTTTTTGTGATATTTCGGTTAAAGTGATCTTCAACATTCTCTAAGTGCATGTTGGATCTCGTCATCCCTGTGGATTTGTCTTGCTTGCGTGCGTTCGTTACATAGCAATGCAAGAACTGGCTACAGGATTTAAAAAAATAAATAAAAATAAAGTGTATAATTGCGTCAGACATACTCATCAATTCAGATATATGTAATTCAGACCATAGCTCCATCAGAGCTCATTTAATACCCACTAATAGTATGATCATGGAAGATCATGGCTCTCCAAAACTTCCTTTCCTTTCTAACAATGCTCTTATTTGACTATCCTTCTTACACCCCCACCTCCATTTACACAAGTTTGTTACGTAGATTACTGGCCGTTTTCCTTTGTTTCTTTTGCCTTCAATAGGTCATGTGAAGATCTAATTCGGCGAGCACTCTTCTCATGATGGGTTTCAGAAATTTCAGTTGTCTCTTTCTGGTAAATATATAAGAACTTGCAAATTTACTTTTATGTCCATGCAATGGGTAAGAAAAAAAAACGATTTAATCATCCTCACCTTATCTATTCCTATTTATCAACGAATGGGCAAATTTTCTGAGAAGCTGCTTTTTCATGACGACATAAGTCTATATTTAAAAAACTCTTTTCTACATTCACTGCATACACCTTTAGCTGCATCTTTCGCTAACAAATTTAATCTAACAATGGGAATTATTCATGATAAATTTGTGTAGTATGCGATTCGCGCCAGAAAATAAGAGATCTGAATCGAACAAATGTTCATCAGTAAACTAGATCTAAGAAAAATTGATCTGTGGTGATGCCAATATGTAGTGGGTTCATCCTAAAAGAGTAAGTTTTGTGCTCTGTGTCACCTCAGAAAGTCAATAGATCTTGCAGTACCTAAGGTTGATCTAGACGGTAAACTCAATGTCACCAAGTGCAGAATCGGTCCTCAAAGGATGTCGGTCTGCTGCACCAACACAAACAAGGGACTGAACCCTGCTGAAGTTTGGATAGACACAAACCATAATAGGAAAATATATAAACGTCCTACTTACAAGCGGAGGATAATTCCTCATACATTTGCAAGATCGAACATTTGACGAATGACCCAAAAGCACATATCTTTCATCCAGTTGACATTAATATGGCAGAATAAAGAAGTAAACAATTATTTTATGTTTACAAAATTTACATTCATATTATAAGACCTTACTAATACAGCATTTTAATTATGTCAATTTCAGTGTGCTACAAACGTTTCTTTTATTCCTTTCAAAAAGAACTTTATTGGAATATATTCAAATTCCTGCACTGAAATAAATCAGTGCATCTTGGCTAAATGTTTGACTTTTACTTCAGATATTTTCTAGTGTTTAAAAATCTAACGCGTGTTGGAAATTATTAAATTGAGCTAATTATTGATGGGAAGGGTTAGAATAGCTACCTTCATGAAATCGCTAAAAGAGTATAGCAAGACGAAAAAGTCGCCAAACTTGACGAAAACAAAATTTTATCATCTAAATGTTTCTGCTGTTATTAAGAGGAAAGATCAAAGTATTTTGGGGGTATTTGTTTTACATTTTTTAATCGTTCCTAGCACGTCCAAAACTTTCGTTAAAAATCTTGTTTTTTTTAGTCAGCAAAATTGACAGATAATCGATCATATCAGCCATTTTTACCAATTTATAAAAAAAATGAAAATCTCAGATTGAAATTCTTTTAAAAGTCAATTATAATTTTTTCAAAACTTATTTTAAGAAAATCAAAAATTATGTTTATTTAAAATATTTTGAACCAAGCTTAACTTAGTTTCTGCGCCGAAAAGACGTAGTTTGAAAATAAAGAAGCAGGTCATAACCTTTCGCGTCAATTGACAAGGTGACGAAAGACATTCATGACGTTTTGATAGCTTACGTGAGGATAATTTATTTAGATTTAAGTGAATAAATTATTTACCTCGTTATTTTTAAGGAAAACTTTCAGCGCTCTAATTTTTAAAATTTTTTTTGGTACTTAGCTTTCACCTTTATGTTTACGATGCTTTATGGAAAATATATTATAAAGAAATTAAAATAAGACTGTTGAGAGTAAGATTAAATTTCATAAGAAAGGTATCTAATTAATTTATAGGTATCTTTATGAAATTTTATCAGAAGTGTACATAAAATACAAATTTAAATTTCGTAAGATGATACTTGTAGGTACCCTTCTCAGTTGAAATTGAAAAGTCAAATTAACTTCACACGTGTTTCGCAAAAATAAATATCTCAAAAGACATTTAAAACTGAATGCGGCTTTTAACTAATTTTATAATATTTTAACTACTTAAATTTTAAGTCTTAAATGTAAAATCTATTATAACAAAAGAAATAAATCATTGTATTAAAAATTCAGTATTTAAGTTAAATACTAGACTCAATCCACGTGACATTTTTTTTTTTTATTGCGCGCATGATACTTCCGGTCTTCCGTAGGTTTGATTTACAGTGTTATTATTGACACAAATTATATTTTTTCATATACTGTTGTTCGTTAGTTTGTAAGAAGCTTTGGAAATTATCTGTAAATATATATCTACTTAATAACAACATTCGTTAAATTCTACAAACTTTTCCCTAATTTTAGAAGAATCAACAACATAATGTAAAAATAATAAAATATTTCAGAAATAAATAATTGTGTTAAAAATTCATTTTTTATCGAAATATCTTTTTGCTTTCAGACAAGATTATCCATGTTCATTGAAATAAATAAAAGCAATTAAAAGCTTTTGAAATTAAATATTTTTGTTTTATTGCGTTTTATGTTACAATTCAGAGATAATTTTCAGATAGAGGTCGTCCAAATAAAAAATAAAAAACATGGATTTGGTTTCCTCAAAGCCTTGTGCTTTTAACTAATATAATCACTAATCTTCCCAAAATTGAAATTATAGTTTTCGTACAATTAGTTGGGGGTGGGGTGGGGTAATACATATGAAAAAAAATTTTTTGCCATGACTTTAAAAAAGTAAAATATATTTCTAATAATTTCCATAATTTGTGAATTTTCTGAAAGTTTCATTAACATCCAACAATTATTTTTATTTTTGCAAGATTTTCAAAATTAATGTGTGTCAAAGAAAAAAATGTGTTAAAATTTTGTTATTTTACTAGTTCCGGTGACACAAAGAGAAACAAGTTTGTTTTTTTTGTTTTTTGAAAAAAAAGAAAGAAAAAAATTTAGAATGTTCTAAAAAGAATGAAACATTTTAAAAAATAAAAAATACTTTGATCTTTCCTCTCAATAATAAACTAAACATTTAGAGACGCTAAAATTTTTTCATCAAGTTTTGCGTCTTTTTCATCATGCTACGCTTTTTTTTTAGCGATCTCATGAAGATGGTTGTCAGTTAGTACAATCTTTTTTTTTTTTCGTTAACATTTTAGACAAAAATAGTATATAGTCAATTAGAAGATATAATACAAGTACATGCAACCATTCTTTTTAAATTATCAAATCACGAGACATACAAATATGGCAATGGGTGAGAAGATAGTAAATGAAGGAGATTCACTTGTTTTAAGTAAATAGTTATCGTCTGACTCATTGGGATTTATTATCAGTTCACGGATTCGCCTTTGACAAGCGCATGTAAATCAATTTCGATTCAGTGGCACGAGTGGTGGCAATCAGCTTAATTTTATTGATTCGTACGGAAAGTAAATGTCGGCTTCTTGTAAAAACGGCAAAAATGAATATTTTTAAAGAATTTCTGAATAAGGAGAATCGAATACACGGATAAAGACGGAAAGAAGAGAGGGTGGCGCACGCACAGACGGAAAGAAGAGAGGGTGGCGCACGCACAGACAGAGCGAGACGGAAAAGTGAGAAAGACACTTACGAAAGCGAGTAAAACAGAGGTAGAATGAATGTATATTAATCTTACACATTTAATATATTTTGAGCATCCTCATATTTTAATTTTATGTACTTTTTTTGTCTTATGAAATGTGTTGGGGAAACATTGGAAAATTCCCAATAATTTTTAAATTCACTCTTGTATTCTGATAATGTAGTGGATAGACGTCCGAATTTACAAAATTTTCAAAACTGGGATCGCTGAATTTTAGTAAGCTTTACCATTTATGATGATTAAATACAGTTTTTATTAAATAACAATATCACTTGGTCGTTACAAATTAATACTGAATTTTAGAAGTTTTAAAACTTTATAAATTATTCTGTCTTTTGTTTTTTTTTACATTTTTGTAAACATTCATGAGTCATCGAAAGCATTTTTATAAGACAATAACGTCCTTGATATATTTTATTCATAAAAGTAATTTCAGGTTTTTCTAATTAAATACTGCATTAGTTTTATTGCACTTTTTTTTTTTTACTTTACAATTCAAAACGGATTTTCTCTAAGTGGGGGGGGATCTGTTTGACCAAAAACAATAGCAGATTTAAATTATCCGATGACTTGTCCTTATATAAACATTTTAAGCGATACAAAAAGAATTTCACGTAATTAAATGTGTGGGCGTGGGGGACGGGGGTAAAAAATATTTTTACAAATATTTTTTTAGAAAAAAAAAAAAAACAGAAAAAAGAAACTTATAGTTAACATCAGGAAGAGACAATTGAGATTTCTAGAGCATATAATGAGGAAAGGTGGTTTGGAAAATCTGATAATCAGAGCACAAACTGAATGTAAGAGGGTCAGATGAAAACAATGCGTAACATGAGTTTGAGTAAATGGATGGCGGAACATGATTCAGGAGAAATAAAAAAAATAAACATTTATTAAGAGCTACAAAAGACAGGAAATTGTGGACAGACATGTCCTGAGGGGACACAGCAAAAATTGTTCAGTTGGAAATTCTCTAAAGGTTACGTTGGGCACTCAACCCTAGCAAATTAGTTTCCAGTCACTTAACGGCTTGCGAGTGAAGTTAAAAACCCACGATTCAAACGCATAGTTTAAACTTTAGCACTATTCATAAGTATTTCATCCATATTCGTTGGGTATAAGTGACCAGACAACAGCAGTAGCATCATCTATTCTCAGTTAGTCATTTTCCTGTTGCCATAGTAGGGTATGACAACACTAGTGCAAAATTCAACCACACTATTGATCAGAGCTGCACGCAGTGGCAATACAAACATTTTGTTTGACAAATGAAGTCGCTTACATACAGAGTGCTAAAGGTTAAAACTTTTAACCTTTAGCACTCTGTATGTAGGTGACTTAACTTAAAAGGGTCAATCAGAGGTTTCGTACAAATGAAGTCAGAGACAATCCCTCTGAAAATTCGTGTACAGAGCAATGCTGGTTTTCGAACGTCTCAAATGTCAAACAAAACGGTTTTCAAATAGAAAATTCGAAATAAAAAAAAGCTTTGGTTGCCGAACAACACTGCCGAACTGAGCCGAACCGAGTAAACCCGAATTAAATAATTTCCGAGTTGACCGCCATGTTGTATACATTTGTGTGTTGTACCGTGCTTTTCTTTTGCAATTTTATTATACCGTGACTTTCTTTGCAGTGATTCCTATTGGAGAAATAGTTTCCGGTTGCAAACATTTTAGATTACAAACGGCCTCAAAGAAATTAAATTCGTGAACCGAGGTTCCACTGTACTTGTAAAATCTGTCATTACCAAGTCATATACATGTAGACTTGTACACAGAAGACAAATATAAAGAACAAATATGAACGATGATTTGGGTTATGCGATATCATTACAAAATAGATATATACATGTAAGGTGCTCGGTGAAAATGGCAGCGGTAAAAATGGCAAAAGTGGATAAATAGGAAAAAATGGCATTTCGACAACAGAAAATTATGACCGTTCGAGAAGGATGGGTCTAAGCTCCCATCCCTCTAGTTTAAAATAGGGCTAAGTCCCCACGTCAATATTTTAAAATAAATATTTACTGTAGTGGTGTGGGGGCTAGACGCCTTCTCCTTTTGTTTTAAATAGGGGCTAAATTCCCGCTCCTAGTATCAAAAACACTTTTAAAAAAAATGTTCGATGTCGATTTTTAGAAGTTTTATTGGGGGGAGGGGCTAGGTTCCAACTCCTAATTGCGTGTTTAAGTGAATTTGATGACTATAATTAATTTTATAATTGATAGCTGACATTAGGTTTAGATGTGTGTGTGTGTGTGTGTATATATATATATATATATTAGTGTTGGGACGATTAATGGGAATCGGGGAATCGGAAAAATCGCAATAGCGAAGGTTCGGAATCCCATTCACAGATTTCGTATCGACTCTCAGAGTCTAATTTAATTATTTTATTGTTAAATTATGGTAAACGAAGTAAATATTCTAGAGTTCACTTAGCCTATTCCTCAGCAAACCTTTTGAATTTCTGTTCACACCTATTTGCTAAATGTCTAATAGACGCCTCTCAGAGACTCGAGTATTAAAAGATTGAAAACGCATCAGATAAGATTTTAAATTTTACTGGCACCAGTCTGACCCTGTCATTGTCTGATAACCTCTGAAATAATTAATGTTTTATTGTTTTTTTTTTTTGTTTTTTTTTGATTTCATCAAGTGGACCTATAATTGTTTTTGCCCAAGTTTTTCAGTGTGTTCAGACGTAATCGCCTAAAAAGTAAAATCTCATGGGAGGGGGGAGCTTTAGCTGAATATTCTTTTTAATTTGACAAACTTCGTGTTTTTCCATTATGTATTGTATCCAAGATTTTAATAAACTCATTGTGAGATATTCATCTATATTTTTACCGTTGCCATTTTTACATAAATTCATACATGTAATATACCGTGTTATATCCTCCATTGCATTTTAAAAGGTTCGGGGCTACTTCTCGATACCTTTAGTATGCATAAAAGGCAAGACAGGCGTAACTAAGCAATTTTTGTCTTTCCTCTTTGTGTTAAGGTACACGAGAGGAGACAAAAAAAAACTTGTTCTACATTAGTCTACGTGGGCAGTCATGTAAACATTCGATTCATGGGAAGTTTTCTTGATATTGGAGGTTGAGGGGGATACAAGAACCAACACTCATTGATTGTCATTCAGGGATCGAAATCACGATAAAGAGAAAGACCTGAGAAATAACATCTAAAATTTAATAAAACATTTGAATATTTTAAATTCTGAATGATAAGTAGGCATTTTAAAAAAGTAAGGCGTTTACGTTGTATCCGTCGTAATTTTATTTCAATTATCTCCTTGCATAGATTTTTCAAACATCAAGCTGTCGATAAGTGTGTCAACAGTTCATAAACACCCACCTGAGTGTTAAAAATATTTTTTTTTTGTTGTTCTATAGGAATAAAGTGTCGCTGCCGACACTTTAGTTTGAACATAGATCGCCTGTGAACAAACACAGGCGATCCCATTATTGAATTAAGTAGACCACGTGACCATAAAAGAAACATGAGTAGGAAGTGGCGTGACGTCGAATTGTTCACTTTCTATTCTGTTACTATACTATTTCTCTATTCAGATCACAACGGATTACTATTTCCAGTGAGTATTATCGAGCAAGTACTATTAGTGCGAGTGTTATTCAAAGGCGTCTGACACCAGTATTGTTGAACGGTGTTACTATAGTTGTATCTGCGATTACAAAGTCTTTACAACGAGTATTACGAAATTGACGACGAGTGTTCGTCGACATTACAAAGCTTTTCTCTTCAGATTAAGTAAACTTTAAATCGGATTTTTTTCTCAAATAACGTTTCAAAAAAGTATATTTTATTTTTTGAAAGATTCTTTTAATGAAAGGAAATAATGTTCTGACAGATTTGGCAATATGAATGATTTTATAGATTTTACTGATAATCAGAAGAAAAAATGGTTCCAATCAATTTAAATTGGTTTGAAATACACCAATGCAATTTGTTTATTGTAAATATTAAATTTTGGCCTAGAATTAAAACTAAAATAAGAAAATTGGGGAAAGATTCCTTAAGTCACCGTTTGAATAAAAATTAAAAAAACAACTTGAGAAAAAGATTTTTGCGTGTTCAAAAATAATATTTAAATGTAGGATACCAATTTTAACTGTAATTACTTACGAAATGAAAGAAAGTTCTTATCTTTGACTGTTGCTTTGTTAAGGCACCGAGACTGATTCATGTCTCTTTCTTTACTGCTGTCAGTCTTTCTCTATTCACTGACCTCCCCCACAAGGCAAGATGTGGCACAAGGCAATTTTTTTTTTTTTTTTTTTTTTTAATGTGGAGCATTCCGAGCCCGTGGGCTCGGGCAAAAGTTGGCCTGTAGACCCCGTATACACGGGGTCGGGTTTTTTTACCTCCCAACACGAGACTGCCCTTCGGCATAGCATTGTCTGGGTTCCTCTCCGTCCGGAAGCAGAGAGTTCGACAATAGAGGAAGATGTAGCTTTCCTAACGAATGTTTTTATAAAATTTTATCCGCTGCCCCACGGTCTTGTGTAGGCTCCAGAATCCTGTTTCTGTGTTTATTTAATGCGGGAGATGATTTTATAGGCTATTTATTTTTATTAAATTGAAAATTTAAAGTATTTTTGAAACCCGGAAGTCTACGCGGAGCCCTTGCGCGGTGTATTTAATTTTGTTATTTGTTTCTTTGATATTCACTTCCGTCTACTTTACACTTGATTTTTTTTTTTAATGCATTTTAAACCTCAGGTATTATGGTTTTGGGGGGTACCTACTTCTAATGTAAAATGCGCACAGGATAGAAATATTCTTAAACTATTGGTTAAATAAGGTTAAAGAGATTATTTTAAGCAAAAACAATACCAATTTATTGGTTGTTGCCCTGCTGGGGATTAGGGTTACATTAATAAAATTTTGCTTTAACATTTTAGTGCGAAACCTGATTGGCCTTAAAGAACTTGTTGACCTTTGACAGCTCAGCGGTTACCGGGTGTAAATAAACGTGATTTACATTATGTTTTAAGAAAGAAGCAAACACTACTTTAATTCAATTAATCCGTTAAAATTACTAATTTATTTTGAAACATCTCCAGGACAAATACTGAAGTTTTAGCAGATTTTTTTAAAATTTGTTTATTTTTTTGTCTATACTGGCGGTTAAACGAATCGATAAGTGACGAGTAAACGAGAGAATTTATTTTTTTTGCAAAAAGTCTTAAAACTTTATTTACATACGGAAATTTGTTTCTTTTCATGTGGACTAGCTTTAAACTAGTATCGCTAAAGTAAAACCAAAATTTGACTGAAAAGGGGCATTTAAATGATTTTTAATCTGTTAAATCTGGGGTGGGGATAAATTAAATTTTGGTGTTACTTACCAAATAAAAGAGTGATGAAAAAAAAAAAAAATAATAATAATTTGATTCCAGCTATTTAAAGGCTTACCGGCTTTAAAAAAAAAAAAAAAAGACAGGAAAATGATACTCAATTTATGTTATGAATAGGGATAAATGAGATTTTAAAATCGGTAGATTGAGAAAAAAAGAAAAAAAAAAAATTCATAAAACATTTTATAAAACTAATTTTACTGAAACTGTTTAAAATATTACTGAGTGTATCTACAAAGATTCACTTTGAAAAAAAAAAAAAAAAAAAATTTATCGACAAAATCTTTCTTAAAAGGAAAGACCAAAGGATTTTTTTGATTGTTAAATTACACTTTATTTTATCCTTTTTGGAAGGTTCGAAATTATTTTTCGAAGGTTATTGTCGGTATCCGCATGTATGCGTATGGATCCCCACTCTAAAACTGATTTTTGATCAAAACTACGTCGATGGAGAGGAACACGTACAGCATACAAATTATACGAATTTCTTCCTATTTTATTAAGAGATTTAGGATTTTAACCAGCACTCAAGTTGCTTAACTTTTACGCAAGAATTAGTTTTGATTAAAAATAAATCACCTGATCCGCTCAGCGTGTAATTGGCGCTGACATGCATTTCAGGCAAGGAACATACATACTTGCCAGAGCTAACACATACGAACTCAATTTCTGTTTGGCACCAAGAAAGCACAAACCAATTTTATTTGATAATTCAAAGCTTAGTACAATTTAGCGACCACCAATATTTTAAAAAAAATTATTGGTTTGTGTATGAACGTGCTGATTTTTGTAAATACCAGCGTCCATACACAACATTAGCAGAAATAAGAGCGATATCTATAGTAAATTTAAAGCCAAATTATCTAAAATTCAATAAAATATTAATTTACGGAGAATATGTAATTTTTTAAGATTACTGGAGAGTTAACAATTATACAAAAAAAAAAAAAAAAAGGCGCTCATATTCAAGTAAATTTTTACAGATTCACTGTAGACAAAAAAAGAAAAGAAAAACTTTTGTCTGTCAACACCTAAAATTAGGTACCTCCACGAAATCGCTAAAAAAAAAAAAAAAAAAAAAAAAAGCATAGTCTGATGAAAAAGACGCCAAACTTTATGAAAACAAAATTTTATCGTCTAAATGCTTATATTATTGTGAAGAGGAAAAACCAAAGTTTTTTTTTTTTTTTTTTTTTTTTTTTAATTATTTTTAAAATTTTTTCCTTTTTAGAACATTCTAAATTTTGATTAAAAAACCTTGTTTCTCTTTGTACCAACCGGGACTAGTAAATAAGACAATTTTTAGCACGTTTTTTTTTTGTATTACACACATTAATTTGGAAAATCTTGCAAAAATAAAAATAATTGTCAGATGTTAATGAAACTTTCAGAAACTATTCACAGATGATCGAAATTATAAATATGTTTTCTTTTTATTAAAGTCATGGTAGAAATATATTTTTTTATATTTATTAACACCCCTATAACTAATTTGATGAAAAACTCTAGAAATTCGACCGCATCAACTTTAGTGATTACAATAGTTAAAAGCACAAGGCTTTGAAGAATGCAAATCATTTTTTTTTTTTTAGTTGGATCCGCAGTACCTGAAAATCAGCTCCGAATTGTAACATACAAAACTCAATAAAACAAAGATACTATTTAATTTCAAATGCTTTCATTTGTTTTTATGAATATGGACAATATTTTCTGAAAGCAACTTTTTCAATGAAAATTGAATTTTTAATACAATTATTTCTTATTTCTTTAATTATAATAGATTTTTACATTAAGTTTTTTAAAAATATTAAAACATTAGTTAAAAGCCACGTCAACTTTTCTAAGTGTCCTTATGAGATTGTCTAGCGCTTTGAAAAGCGTATCATTTGGACCAATCAGAAGATCCGCAATATTTAAGAAATGTAATTTTGTGTTTATAATCGGGTGTTAATTATAAAGTACGGAAGACCAACCAGAATACAATTTAGTTGCATTATTCTCCGCTGTTAAGGCCTTTACTTTTGCTAAACACGTATGGAGAAGTTAATTTGATTTTTCAATTTCAACTGAGAAGGGTACCTATAAGTTAAAGTATCAGTATCCTCTTATGAAATTTAACTACTGCTAAACTTTATATTATCTTATTTTTATATTAATCTCAGTTATGACATTTTTCCATGAATGAAATATCAAAATTAATAATAAAATGAATGGAAATACAAATAACACAGATGTAATAAATGTACATAAAATTATAGTATTTTATGTACACTTCTGATAAAATTTCATAAAAAGGTACCTATAAATTAATTAGATACCTTTATGAAATTTAATCTCACTCTTAAACAGTCTTATTTTTTAATTTCTTTGTATTTCCCATAAAGCATCGTTAAACGTAAAGATGAAAGCTAAGTACAAACAAAAAAAATTAAAAAATTAAAGCGCTGAAAGTTTTCCTTAAAAGTAAGGAGGTAAATAATTTGTTCACTTAAATCTAAATAATTTCACTTCCTTCCATCCGTAGAAAGAATTATCCTCCCGTAAGTTAAACGTCATGAAAATCTTTCGTCACCTGTCAAATGACGCGAAAGGTTAAGACCTGCTTTGTTCTATTTTCAAATTACATTTTTTCGGCACAGAAGCTAAGTTAAGCTTGGTTCAAAATATTTTAAACATTATAATTTCTGATTCTATTAAAATAGGTTTTGAAAAAAATGATAATTGATTTTTAAAAGAATACAAAGTCAGATTTTCATCTTTTTTATAAAATGGAAAAAAATGATTGACAAAGAAAAAAAAAAAAAAAAAAAAAAAGATTTTTAACAAAAATTTCGGACGGGCTAAGAACGATTAAAAAAAATTAAAAAAAAAATACCCCAAAAATACTTTGATCTTTCCTCTTTAATGATAATATGAACATTAGACGATAAAATTTTGTTTTCGTCAAGTTCGGCGTCTTTTTCATCATGCTATGCTCTTTTTACTTTTTGTTTACATTTCGTAGAGGTACCTACCTAAAATAAACAGCTACTGCCGTGTTACAAAGTGCATTTCTGCGGTATTTTAAACTTTAAAGTAATATTTGTTTCAAATCAGATGAATTAAACTTTTAATCAATTAATATTCCTGAAATAAAGAGAATTACAATAATTATTGTAATGAAAAATGACACTAAAATCAGCGATTTTTAGCAATTACAAATTGAAAATCCCTAAAAAAAAATTAATTTTTGAAATACAGTAAAGTATTTTGCTTATTGGAAATATTAAATAAATTCAATCTATTAGTTTGAAATTAAAAAAGCTTCGAGAAAATTTTCATTTCGAAAAATTCACTGTTTAAAATAAACCTTAAGTGTCGCGTTTCTGTGGAGGTATCTACCGAAGATGTTTTATTACCTTATAGAAGTAAGTTATTATTGCCTAATTAAAAAAAAAAAAAAGTGATTATAAAATTTATATTAATGAAATTTTTCATGACGTCGCTAAAATTTAGTTCATCGATATATAAATTAATTATAAAAAATATTTTAAAACATTTAAAAAAAAAAAAAAAATAGAATAAGAACAATTGCTTGCCACAATTATGTACTCTAAAACAACGTTTTAAACCAGCGGCTTTGGAAGCTTTTTTTTAAAAATAGAATTTCAAACCCAGTCAAGAACAATTATTTCAGCACCCCTCCCCCACACACACAGAGGTCAGGAAGAGGGGAGGAAGGTCACGTGATCTCACAGCTTACCATGCAACAAACACGAGACAGAAATAACAATTTGCTTTGTTCACCTTACTTTGTTTTTGTTTGTTTGTTAAAAAAAAAACAAACAAAAACATTTTTTTTATCCTCCTCGTTTTAATAGGAAACTAAAAAGGCCACGAACCTTATTTTCCTAAATTAAATTTAATCCGCTCCCTCTCACCCCTTACCACTCATTCGTCATTTCGACTCCCCCCACCACAAAGAATTTCGTTAGGCCTCTCCCCATTACCTCAAAGTATATCTGTACCACCTCAATACACTAACAGGGATGATCAGGACATTCCCTGATGCCTGCGGAAAGAAGCAAATTTTGTCGGTATCCACATGTACACGTATGGATCCCCACTCTAAAAATGATTTTTGGTCAAAACTACGTCGATGGAGAGAAACACAGCATACAAATTATGCGAAATTTTTTTTTTTTTAAGTGATTAAGGATTTTAACCAGCACTCAAGTTGCTTAACTCTTACGCAATAATTAGTTTTGATTAAAAATAAATTCATTAAATTCTTCTGAAACACATTTCTAAATCTTTTTAATTTAATCCAACATTTTTATTACTTCAAGAGTTAAGACTTCTTAGTGGATAGCCATATTTGAATAGACACATTCATAAAGAGAATGTGCCCTCCGGTACGGTTCAAACCTATATTCCCCCACCTGGTCCGCTCAGCATGTAATTGGCGCGGACGTGTATTTCAGACAAGGAACATACATACGTACTTGCCAGAATTTAACACATACGAACTCAATTTCTGTTTGGCACCAAGAAAGCACAAACCAATTTTATTTGATAATTCTGGACAAGTCAAATCGTGGAGACGCAATACAACTTGATCTGGTCGAAAAAACTGACCAGGCAAAAGAGTTCTCCGTCGGGAGAGGGGGGGATACTTTTGGCGAACCCACGCTTGAAATGTTTTTATTAATTTTTTTATTTCCTTATTGCCAACTTACACAGGCCAAAAATATTTTCACAGTATCTCACAATTATAAACCTGAAAGGGGCATCTCAGTGGTAGAGAGTAATGGCCAGAGAATTTGTCTGGTTGACAATTATTACAGAGTACCACAATTTTTTTTATCATTTCATGCAAAGCAAGGCAACAAAGCCACTAAGTCGCAAAGAGTTACTGAGTGTTAGAAAATATGAAAAAATACTATTAAGGCGAAAGGACAATAACGGAACGATAATTAAGGATGCCCGGAAAATTCGGTAATTTTGACAAGGTAGGAAAAATTCGGTAACTGTGAAATAAAAAACGATTGAAAATTGATTTCAGGGCCGTTCCGGAGTGGGGATTTAGGGGAGAGGGGAGGGCTCTTAGCTCCCACCCCTCGTCTATATTTTTAAATAACTTAAAATCGCATTATTTACATTATTCGGACTGTTATCCTCATCTTCATTGCCATATTCACGTTTCGGCCGTTGTACGCTCCGGCCTTCTTCGGGTGATTGGAATTTCGAACTATATCCCTGAGATGAGGTATTATTTACATTATTCGGACTTATCCTCATTTTCATTGCTGTATTCACAACGTTTCGGACGTTGTACGCTACAGCCTTATTCGGGTGATTTGAATTTCGAACTAAACCCTTTATTTCGTCTACCGGGGTAGATTGTTCTAGTTCCATGTGCCATGCCTCTTCCGCATGTCTCGGTTGTTTCCCTTTAAAGGACACATACCCCAGTGGATAAAGACGTTGGTTAGATCCAGTAACTAAACCCAAAGAGTTGCGAGTTCAATACCAGGCTACAGCAATGGTGAACCAAAACTTGGAGAGTTGAATTAGAGTCTATAGCGATGAGGATAACAGTCCGAATAATGTAAATAATGCCAGTAATCATAATATCTCAGAGATATAGACAGAAACTTTAAATCATGGGGATCCGGATAAAACCCCACTACAATACCAGGGCCCTACTTGCAGAAGTGGGGGGGAGGCGGAAGGTCTCTTTTCCCAATATTTTTTAAAAAGTATTGTTAACTACGAGGGTCTAGATAAAACCCCACTACAACAATACCAGGGTAGATTGTCTATTGTTTGACGTTTGAACATGTTGCCTTTTTCTGTTACCGAATTTTCCTAAATTCGAATTAAGACAGAAGATGACTGACATTGCATTAAAAATTTTTTAAAGATTAAAGTTGACTAGAAAGCAAGAGGCCAGTAGAGAGTTCAACAAGCGAGAAGTGCGATAGAAGAAACTACTAGCATAGAACTTACGGTTCCATCTAGCCATTTTAAGTGTGAAATGATGAAACCTTGTCGCCAATCCAGTACAGCGCATAAATTCATTAAGTCTAGGTACCATAGAGGAAAGTGATATTTATTTTGTGCAAATACAAAAATGTGACAAAGCCAAAGGAGGGGAATGGTCTTATAATTAAACTTAGCTAGCCACAATCACTGACCCAAACATACCAAAATAACTACATTTTTACTACAGCCACCATAATATCTCAGAGTCTCTACGAAGTCCGAACTAGTCCCCATATGTACAATTTGTCTGCGGGGAGGGGGAATAAAAATAAGAATAAAATAAGAAAGTTCATCAGGACAATTACTATGAAAGTATTTATAGAAAAAGCACAAGAAAGTGACTGAAGCCGAGACAGACATAAGTACAAGATAGACACCGGCAAGAAAAAATTGTCTAATATGACAGTGAACAAATTTTCATAACTGATTGTGTCCTGAAACTGTGTTCCATATTTCAAAACATTCTTTTTCCTCAAAGAAAAGAAAATGCTAGGAGATAACTGATAACTGACATCCATTAAACATGGCACGCGGAACTAGAACAGTTTACCCCAGTGAGCGAAATAAAGGATTCAGTTCGACATTCCAACCACCTGATGAAGGCCGGAGCGTACAACGGCCGAAACGTTGTAATAAATATGGCGACAAAGATGAGGACAATAGTCCGAATAATGTAAATAGCGTGCATAATACCTCATCTCAGAAATATAGACAGATACTGAAGTCATTATCACTAATATTTCAATGAACAATAAATAGTATTGTAATAAGAAACAGAACTAAAAGTAACTTGACAAAGGCTTTAATAAACAGTAGTCTACGACGCGGCTTAGAGTAGATATAAATACATAGGATACAATTAAAAGAGTATGTATATATAGTACAGCAAAAAAGGTGGATAATACCGGAAGAGTCCAAATAGAGGGAAGGTAATGTTTATGACAATTATCAGCGGTTATATTAAAATGGAGTATAATCAAGGTTAATCCATTAAGCCAATGGCGTGCCAAGAAGGCAACAAATAGAATAAGAAACTTTTATTCACGTTAAATTATTTTTCATATTTTTGTCTTTCTGATTTTCATTTTTAATGAATCTATCGTAAACAATTGCGGATCTATTATGAAAACTAACGAAGCTTAAGCCTCGCCCACAATCCTAGATTGGCCTTTGAAGCAACTTTTTTCTTAATGAATTTTTCAACAAAACCGATGTATTTGTTATTAAAATAATGCCATTTTAATGATAGGATTGTAAGCCAATGAGTTGAAGTAGCTAATGTTGGCCTGAGAATATGCTCTTATAATAGCCATTTCATATGGCCTCAGAATTGGTCAAAATTAAAAAATCTTGGGGGCATGCAGCACCCAAACTCCAGCTGTATGAACTCGTTGAGCTAGCCAGTATCTATTCAATAGCTTACATTTTGACAGTTGAATCCTTGAATCTAGTGTTGCTGGTTGCGACCCCCCCCCCAAACACACGCGTTTCTCCATATCTGTTTAAGGATCAGGACCCCAAAAATGTAGGTCCACTACTGGTCACAAGATGTAATTTTAATAAAAAGGAACATATTATAAAATAAATAAATGAAATAAAAAATAATGCATCTTTAGTTGTATTTTAATAAATAATTTAAAAGACCCAAACTTTCGTAAGCAATAGAAACTGAAACGAAAGTTACTTCATTAATTGGGGTTAGGATTTTCCGCGGAGTGGGGATACGTAAAAGGTTTTAAAAATATGGATTTTATTAGGAAGAACATCTCTTTATTACACCGGCTTACTGACATATCACGTTAAAAAAGAACAGTTCTCGAGCCTGTGTAACCGCTTTGGAATATCAGGTGCTGTAAGCTTGAATGTACGGGTGGTGTCATGAATAATGGATTGGAATTCTTAATCAGAGAGCTGAGTTTCAATTCCTGTTGAGTTTGTTATTTTAATACGCTTGGGAAATTTATCAATTCACCTCTTCTCCCTCAGCTATGGGTTAATTAGTAAGAGTTGTATCACTAAACCATTATCTAAACAAAAAAAAATTCTTACAATCAAAATTGTTTTCTAGCTTTACATAACCTGTAACAAACTGTAGGAGACAAGTTAATCTTTATTAGCTTTTTTTTATGACTTCCACATACCTTTTCAAAAGTTCCGCCTCAAAAAAAAAAAAAAAAAAAAAAAAAAATCGGTTTTTTTCAACTGACTCAAGTTAAATATTTTTTACAAATTGTGTGAGAATTAAAAATAGAATCATTTCTTGACGACTGAATATAAAAAATAACATTTCCTTGTGTTTTACAGGATAACGTAGAAAGTTCGATCGTTGTCAGTCAACTCAGATGTCGAAACGTAAGGCGCTTATTTTATATGGCTTGTTTTTGTTTTATTTTTTGCCTAAAGTGCACAATCATCTCACGTAAAAAGCAGCAAGAACAATTTTTGTTAATACTTTCACGTTTTTATGAATCTTATATTGCCTGTTGTCGACATATTTGTTTTCCAAACACCTTAAAATGTCAATCCCTGGCGCTATTATTTCCAAGCCAGCGTAGAGAGTAGCGAACTAACCAGAACGTCAACTTAACCGATGGCAAGCCCCCTCCCTCTAATTCAAATAAAAATGCAATAAGAACTTCATAAAAGTCCTCTGCATACTATCAATTTCGAAAGAAAGCCCAATGCGAGAGAACATTTTCAAAGTTAAAGATCATAAAGACGAGGGTAAGAAATTCACCGAGAAGAATTTGGAATAATGCATATTGCTATCCATTGAAAAGGAATTGTTAGATGAATTGGCCGTGCGTCTCGAAAAGGACCTCCAATCGATTGTGAACTGGGGCATGAATTGGCTGGTCAATTTCAACACTTCTAAGACAAAACTGCTCTATTAATCACCACAGAGATCCTTCCCTTCCTTCCATTAGAAGGTCTGATGCTCAACTTCTCGAGAGAAACTCGATGCGGCTTCTCGGTCTCACGTTGACTGCTGACCTGAGATGGAATAAATACATTGAGTCAATTGCCTCGTCCACTGCAAGGAAAATTGGCTCCCTGAGCCGCGCTAGGAAGTTTTTCTCCCCGGAGTAGATCCTCCAGATCTACAAATCCACAATTCGCCCTTGCATGGAGTATTGCTGCCATATATGGTCTGGTGCCTCTTCTGTTTGCCTCGGGGTTCTTGATAGGCTCCAGAGGCGGATATGCAATGTGGTTGGCCCTGCCCTAGCGTCTCGTCTACAGTCACTTTCTCACAGACGCGCCGTCGCATCCCTCTGTCTATTCTACAAATACTTTCATGGAAATTGCTCCGAGGAGCTGCATTCGCTGGTCCCCAGACGTCATGAGTTCCAGCGCCCTACGAGGCTGGCATCTCGCTCTCACCCCTTCACTGTCGAAACTCCTAATGTAGCCGTCTCTTCTATTCCAATAGCTTCATGTCTCGCACCTCTCTCCTGTGGAACTCCCTTCCCTTTTCCCTCTGAGCTATAATCTCCAGCTATTCAAGTGTAATGTCAATCGACATCTCCAGTTGCCTTGATCTATCCACTACCCTCATCCTTTCTTCTATCACTCCTATCTGATCTTGCTCTAAATTTTCTGTAACCCCTTGCGTCCTAGTGGCTTCCCGCCTTGCTTGGGGTGAAATGCTTAAAAAAAAAAAAAGAAAAAAAAAGCAATTATTGGCAAATTCAACCTATTATCTCAAGTGAACACAAACGATTTCTCTTAATATAGTGGACTGCATACAATTCTCTGTCGAAATACTAAATGTTATTATGAAACTTACATTGCCTGATGTCAACATATTTGTTTTCCAAACACCTTAAGGCTTAAAAGGTCAGTCTCTAGTGCTATTTCCAACCCAGCGTAGAGAATAGCAGACTGGCCAGGATGTCAATTTACCCGATGACAAGCCCTAACCTCCAAATAAAAATGCAATAAGTATAAAGTCATCTGCATACTATCAATTTCGAAAGCCCAGTGTGAGAGAACATTTTCAAAGCTAAAGATCATAAAGACAATGTTAAGAAATTATCCGTGAGAATTTGGAATCATTGTTGTTATCAATTGAAAATGAATTGTTTGATGAACTGAATACAGAAACAATTGACAAATTCAGACCATCATCAAGTGAAAACAAATGATTGCTCTTTGCAGACTGCAATGCTGTATTATGCTTTCGAAATATCCATTTGTATTTTTGAAAATTTTATTTAATCGTTATGAAAATGTGAACTCACCCCACCCCCCTCTGTAACCATGGAAAGCGCCACTTCGCCATTGAACGTAGACATATACCAGTGTACAATGAGACAATATGTGAAATTTTTTAAAATTAATTATTCTATGTTGAGAGCGTCATTTAGCATATTCGGTACTGAAGAGTATCTGGTGGCGGTAAGAAAACAAGTCAAAAATTTATGGTAGTCGGTAATGTCATCTATTTCTATCGGGTACTTCATGAGTTTATGAGCCCGCTCTGTTTACAACAGAAATTCACAGTAAATCAATCCAAACTTATATATATATAACAATGCTTCGATCACAGGTTCGATAGTTAAGGAGTCCTAATATCCCATAAGACGCAATATTATGTGAATAATATCTCAATTTGAATTAAAAGTTCCTTGAATTTTCAATTTATGAAATTGGGATTTTGTACACATTTGGGGGTAAGAGGCTAGATCTTTGTCCGCTAGGTGCTAATCGTGTCTTTGTGTGTGTGTGCCGCTTTAGCGTGTGTTCTACTGATCAGTGTATCTTACCACATTTGCATCCTACATTATCTATCGTAAGGGGAAAAGCAAAATCGAAAGGAGGAATGCCATTTACTATAAAATTAAAAAAAAAGATATTTGAATCCTTTAAATAAAAACATTCTGAATGTCTTGTCGAGAAAAAAAAGCCTAGACAATGCCTTAATAATGCAGGATACAAATGTGGTGGTAAGATACACGGTAAAGCGGCACCCTTTTTTAAAACTTAGATTCGAGTATCTGAGACCAAAATGGCGGCACCCATGAGAAATCAGTGTTTTAAAGTCATTTATTTCCAGTGAATGGAAATTTTCTACTCCCCCTCCCACAACAAAAAAAGTGCCTGTTGTACAGTCAGGAAACAATGAATATGATTAAGAACTTTTTAACTAAAAAGGAAATTTAAAACTTACGGCAAAACAGGAAGTTGTTACTCTTTAAAATACACCTTTTGGTCTTCCTTGTTTTTATACCGAGTTACAAATTAATATGAGGTTAAAAAAATTGCTGAACAACAAATATAAATAATACTGATAAATCGTTTTTTTCTTTCTTTCTTATACAAGAAATGGAGAGAGATTTTAACGAATAAATAGAAATAAAATAAAAAGCCAAAAGTTTTAAATTTGGGCGAGACCATTTTTAAAGGGGGTCTTTCAATTTAAAGTTTTTTTTTTTTAATTTATTTATTTCAAATACCGTCAATTAATGATGTCAGTATTTACGTAATTGGGCATTAAAATAAAAAAATTACGTTACTCTCGCTAGATCAACTGAGTGGCGCGAATAAGCAACAGGGAAGACTTAAAGAAAATGATGACACAAAGAACAGTATCAGAGACAGCTGAAACTTCTTAAACACACAATGAGGAAAGAAGGCTTGGAGAACTTAAATCTCACAGGGCATACCGAAGACGAAAGAGATAGGCCAAGGCAACGAACGAACTTGTGTGAATGGGTGACGGAATGGGGGGATTAAGCCTGACAAAGGGAGACCAGAAGAGATAAGAAGATGTGGAGAGCCATGATCGCCACGCCTTGAAGCAAGACGGCGCATAGAACAAATATTTTCCTCATTGATTGCTACATATTTACGGCCCTGTGCCATATCTAAGCTATCTCTAGTAAATCACTATGGCATAAATAGTTATCAAGCTTATCTCGCTAGATCAATTACGACTGGGAAGCGAGTGCGATCCTCACCAGGTGCTCCATCCTTAGCGGCCTTGTGTTATGTGTAAGCTATGCTTAGTCAATCGCTATAGTTAGACACCGCCACGGACATGCTAAAAAGCCCGAAAAACACATTTTAAATACCTTTGAACTTAAATTTCGATTCTATTTGAAAGATAATGGCCTAAAGCTAATCTTAATGAAAAGAAAAAATGAATTGCCGTATATAAACTTTTGTGGCATTTTTTTTTTTTTTCGTTACTCTGGACCACCATTTAAAATTATCTTTAAAATCTAATATTTGTTCAAGAGATATGTTTCGAAGTCTATTACAGGTTGAGAATCCTTTATCCTAAATTCTTGGGACCGGAAGTGCTTCAGTTTTCAGATTTTTTCGTATTTGGGAATGGAGGCTATTTAATTTGTATATGGCATCTATAAAATGGGGGCAGCTTAGGAATGGAACCCAAGCATAAACACAATATCCTTTTACATTTTATAACGCAGTTTTATATAAAATTTAATAAATTTTGTTTACATACAGATACAGGTAATGACACTAGCCATGTAAAGCTCACACTGATATTTAAGTGGTGAAATTAGGATTTCACGTAAAAAATAATGTTTTGTACTTTCTGTACATATACAAAAAAAAATGCGAAGAAACATGATCACTACTTACAAAAAATTATATAAATGTAACACCAAACACTACTTTTATATCAGGCGGGATAAACTGGAGGGACAGGGTACATCATCGTGAGTGGGCGAAGAAAATTTCGGTAAACTATCAGTCTACTCTCTACAAACGATGTCGTATTTCGATTAAAATGTTACAATACATACAGACACAGTATTTGTGTAAAAACAAAACATGGATTCTGATTACCGTTAAATGTAATGAAAACTGGGGAAAAAAAAGTCAGCATTTTATTTGTAATGCTGCAACGCAATAATCATGCTACGGGTAGCCATGTTGATTTCTGAAATTTTCCATTTGTGCCAAGTTATGTCAGCGTCTGAAAAAAAACTTTCAGGTTTTGGAGGTTTACGGATTTGGGAATTTTGGATAAAGGATACTCAACCTGTAGTAAATTTAACGATTCATTAACTGGATTTTCTGCAAATAATGCTTACCTTTTAAGACAGAATGAAACTAACGCTTTATTATTTACACACGATAGACTGTGAGAACAAAGGACAGAATAAAAACTGCAATTTTATCCTTGATCGAAAAATCGTGGGAAAAAAATAAAATAAAACCTTATGAAGTACGGAAGACCAGCAATTTAATGATAAAGAATTTGTTATATACGTTTAAACTATTTTTTTTTTTACCCCTATATAAACAATACTTTAAGAATATCATTTTTTTATTCTATACGCTTTTATTAAACTTAGTATATTGAATAATTTCATTTTTTTTTTATACTAACGGGAGGGTGAAATTAGATTAATATCATGATATTCTTCCGATATTGAATATTAGTTAATGCTCGATAAATTTGTTACTGAGATAATATCTTCAGGGATTTCTTTTTAACTTAAAAAAATTGGACGAACACTCTTAAATTAAAAATTACACACGCAATATCGAAAAAAGGGCCTGAAATATACCCTCCCACCAATATTTCCCCAAAGTTCTTTTTTTCTTCTAATAAAATAGTAATTCATTAATGAACAAGTCCTGAAAATTTCGTTTCAATCGGATAATTCCCTGACTTTTGGCTAATATTTTAAAAGGGCAGGGGTGGGCACATTTTTTTTTTTTTTTTCAAAACATGTATCTGTATTGGTGGTACTCGAGAAATCTTATTAAAGAAAAACACGCGCCGCTCTTCAACAGGATTACGTTCTGATACAAAACTGACCAGATATGAACATTCGAGAATCTGAAGATTTGCTTGATTATCGACACGCTCCGTGGCTGAGTCGGTCTAGAGCCCGTCGGATCTAACGACAGTTTCTCCTGCGAAAGGTGTTCTATCTATCTATCTATCTATCTATCTAATAAAAAGGCTTAAACACTAATATTTCATGATTATAATTTCTTACATTGGAATCGTAAATACGATCCAATTCATCATATATATATATATATATATATATATATATATATATATACACACACACACACGAATGTAATGAGAACGAAAATAATATCTAAATTATAACGTTCACCACAGCATTAATTCAAAAGAGGGCTCAATACCGATAGTAGAGCAATAATTATTTATTATAATTTTTTCATATAGACAAAAACAATTTACTCACTGCAAAGATGCAACCTCGTTTCGGTGCATTTAGTTGCACCTCGACTGGTGAGAACCAAAACTTTACCCTTATACGTACCCTCTTAAAATTTACACACACACACAAAACACACACACACACACATATATATATATATATATATATATATATATATATATATATATATATGTATATATATATATATATTCAAACAAATAGGAAAAAAAAGGAAGTGACGTTCCACGTGCGGCCTGCTTACAAACAGGATTGTTTATAACCATTTTGGATCGCACTAAATGCACCGAAACGAAGTTGCATCTTTGTACTGAGTAAATTGTTTTTGTCCATATGAAAAAAATTATAATATATATATATATATATATATATATATATATATATATATGAATTTAGCTAATAATGGCACAAGGAAAAAAGTTTATTGAAATATGCACTATTGCCAAAAAAAAGCTGCGTTTGAATGAAATATAATTTTTTAAAAATATACCACATATAAACCTTTTATTTTTTTATTGTTTAATATTAGCAAAACAAAGTAGAATTGTCTTAACTCCATTTGTTAATATAAATTCATCCGTTTAAAATTTATGAAAAACATTTATAATAAAATCAAATATATTTATTAATATATTTATGAGTACCGTTTTATATCAACCTTCAAAAACAGAATAACTAGAATCTTATGTTCTGATCAAGTCCACATAACACTTGATCAAGGTTTTTTCTTCCTTGTGTGCAGTCTTTGCATAAATTCTTTAGTTTTTCTTTGAAGATCAATACTTTCTTTGATTTCTTCCAGGGTGGTTCTACCAACTGAGTCACTACAGTACACTTCACAACACCCTCGTCCTTCTGCATGATTCTTATAAATTTCCAGATAGGTAGGTGCTGATGGTCAACAAGATGGTAGAATTTATTGTTCCGGCCTTCCTGCAGGTTGTTGAAGATCAATGGTGTGTACTTGACCGTTCCCGGATAACTGAACCAGAAGTAAATAAAACTGTCCTCTGGTTAGAAATTTAATTTCCAATAGCTTAAAATTTTAAACAACTACTGTTATCTAATTTTAAGCTGTTTAAATTAGTCTGCTTTTCATTTGTGACATTTTTTTTTCCTTTCTTTTTTACCGGCGCCATTGTTACTGTTCACTATATATATATATATATATATATATATATATATATAACAGCTGGCCACCCGTATTCGAGGATACCCGTCTACTAGGGCGGCGAGTTAATCCCTATTGCAGACGCTAGCTCAGGAGGCACATTTGTGTTTGCTCAATATCCACAAGGCCCACCTGTGTTTTATACCGCAACGTTGTTGAGCAGACCTTAGTTACAGTTTCTGGGAGTAAGCGTGATCAACAATTTGAACATAGCCAACAGGCTCAAGCCCTCAGCCACGATGACTTGTGGCTTCGTGCTAGCACAGCTATCGACGGCCCACAAGAGTTTTGTCTACCCAATTTCACTCACAAGGCTTGGGTCAACCCGTAGTATGGTTTTTCAGGCACAGTATGTATATATATATATATATATATATATATATATATATATATATATATATATATATATATATGTGTGTGTGTGTGTGTGTGTGTGTGTGTAAATAAAAGAAAAAAAAAGTTACTCCAAAATTCGATTGAGGATGAAATGGAACTAATGTCTTTAATTTAATCACAAAATTAAATTCGGGGCTTTTAGCTTCCAATTTTGAAACATGGTTAGAACTGTGTAGCGAAAAAAAAACATTTTAAATCAATTAATTTATAATATTATATATATATATATATATATATATATATATATATATATATTTGGTTGGATAGATATGTTAGCTCTATCTCTGATATTGAGCGCTTTTCTAATTAAGTACCGCGCATATAATATATAAATAATTATACATATATTTATTTATATTTATATACACTTTTCACACACACACACACATATATATATATATATATATATATATATATATATATATATATATATATATATATATATATATATGCATCGTACATATGTATGTACATACATTTTTCTTATTTTTATTTGATCCTCTTTATATCTGTATGTATGTTTGTGTATGTATAAATATTGGTGGCTAGTTCGTATAGATTTATTAGTGCGTTTTATGCCTGGCTTTTGGCGAGTCCGATTATTCGTATATTTGTATGTGTATGTAATTGCTTTTATCTGTATACATATATGTCTGACAAAATCTTTTCCGTGCTTTTATATGTCTATTTGGCTTCATTTTTTTTTTCTTATTTTTTTCTTTTTCTTTGTATATTTTTATATTTTTTCTTCCTCTATTTTCTATGTAAATATACTTCCCTGTATTTACGTGCTCATATATTTATCCGCCTTTACTTATACATACGTGTTTGTGTAGTATTATGTGAATGTAAGTTCTGTCATTTGAAAATTCCCTTCCCTCCTTACCTCCTTATTTGAATTCTGACTTCCGTGTATCAAATATGTGTAGCGATCAAAGATACTTTTTTCAACAGTGTCTAACTTCACTGATAAATTGACACTTTCACTAAGAACAATAATAATTTATATTTATTTTTTCTCCTGGTTTCATTTCTGAATAATAATATTAAACCTGATGCTTGGTTAGCTTTAGAATTTGAAAGTTTTCATTTTAAATCTGTTAACTTAAAATTTAATTTTTATATTGATTTATAATTTAATCTAATCTTAACTTAAATTCTTTTCTAGTTTCTTGGACTTTTCCTTATATTTCGAGAGTTTGCATATCAACCTTAGACTGCTTTTGGAGGGAGAAGATACCCCATTGACGAATTCTGGTAATAATGGCACAGGTAAAATTGCACAAGTGGGAAAATAGGGAAAATGGCACAAAGCGGAAACATACAGGAAAAAATGAAATGCACATGTTATCGATTCAGTAAATATATATATATATATATATATATATATATATATATATATATATATATATATATATATATAACCAGTAACTCTTTCAAATCAAACGCCAGTTGACTCCAAGTTCAGTTGTCATTGGTTTTGTTGTCAGTGGTTCAATTGCGGGAATTCTGGTTCAATTATTGAACAGGGAACACAACTACAGAATGTCCCAATAACTTGGACCGATTTGGATTAAGTTTAAACGGCTAATGATTTTTTTACTTTTTCTTCCAGATTTGGCGGACATTTGGGTGATATTATTTTTCACATTTAATTACCATAACTTAAATAAAATGATCCAATAGAGAAATAAATAAATTTTCACCAATAACCCTGATTTATTTACTGCTGATTTTGATCCGTCTTAATGAAACACCCATTAAAAAGCATCGCGCTGAATCCTGGATTAGAAATAGGTTCAGTTGACCTGGAGCATGCAAGTACACCATTGATGCCAGTGGCTCTACCACAACCCCATTATAGAAGTCATATTAAGTAATAAAGGAAAAGAGAACATTTGCTTCTAAGGATACATGTATACAAAATAGATTATAGGATCAACTACTATCATATGTAGATGTGTTAAGGGAACAGCCTTGATATGACATCTTGAACCATGACCACCAGCCTTGATAAGACTGATCCTGAACCATGACCACGAGCCTTGATATGATTGATTCTGAACCGTGACCATCAGCCTTGGTATGACTGATCCTGTTGCAGCTAAAAAACACAACCAGGCTCTTGATTATGCAGCTATTGCATTCACGAAATGCATCAGCAACATGAAGAGAAAAGAAGCAGAAATTGATCAACCTAAACAGATTTATAACAATAACCTGGATGACTTATTGTTCCATTTTTCCTGTTTTCCCACTTGTGCCATTTTTACTCCTGCCATTTTTTTTTACCTGTGCTGTTATTAGTGTGCACCCTCATTGACAAAACTTAGGAGAGTATATTGAAATGGTCACTTGTTTGGAAGATGTTAAAATAAATTGATCCGATTATTGTGGACTTGTGTCAGACTATGTCGATATCAATTACGTTTACCATGAATTTTTTCTCTTTTTTTTTTCTTTCTTCATTTTCTTTTCTTCCCCGTTCTATCCTCCTTTTTTCTCTCTCTTTTTTCTCTATCTTTCTTGTATACTTTTAATCTAATATTAATTTCCTTTCTTCTTTGTATCTCTCCCCCTTCCTATATTTCTACTCCTTCTAGGGAGTAGAAATATAGGAGAGTGTGTAAATTACTCTCTCGAGTAGTTTGTAACACCTTATTTATAATCTCTCAGTTGTGTCACTGTCTTTGGGCAAAGTGCACTCAGGGCCGACTCCGTCAAAGGACAGAGTTGCAACTGAGGAAAATTATACTGCGAGGTGACAGCCCTGGGGAACAGCTGCCCTAGACCGCGCCCTTTCATTGCACTAGCTAGAGGGATCGGTGCACGCACCGAGGCCAGCGCAACCGATGGTTGTGGGGGTTCGGGAATTTTTGTTTCTAGCCCGGATGTACGCGCTCGGGCTCCCCCACATTAAACCGACCTTGTGTCACAACCTGACCTCGTGGGGGTGGGAGTAAATACAAATTTCTACTTTTTTCCTGTCTATGGTTTCATTTCTCTCTTTCTCTCTCTTTCTGATTTCCCGCTCAGTCTTTCTTTATTTTCCTCCTCTTCTCCCCCTCCACATTTCACTTCTCTTCTGGTCTGCTTCTGTAAGATTTTCTTTGCTTACCTCGTATAGTCTTTCTTTTTCGTCTGCCTTCTCGACTCCGGCTAAACTAATGTCATTTCCTACCCGACAGCAAAACCCGACAGTCAAAGAGACCAAACCCTCCCAACCCCTAAAATTATGTAAATCTTTTTCTTTGCGTTGTTAACCACCGTCTGTCTGTAGCTTTTGCAACGATATAGACATTTCCCTGTGTAATTCTTTCCATGTCTGATTTCCTTTCTTAAAAAAAAAAAAAAAGCAGCAGAAGACATGACAACGTACTGTCGCCACAACTGACTTGTTTCAATCCTTTTTTTTTTTTTTTAGAAAAATGCACCAATATTCAGAGAACTTAAAACGATTACTGGGTTACTTATTTTCGTGCATCATTTTACTTACATTTTTACCACATGATACGAATAATAGTCAGTGCATGATCTAAACAAATTAGCCATAAATAATCTACGGTGCCTTTTTATAACCATCTGTCATATCATTACCAACTAAGACATTTTTTACATTGACGAAAATCATTTATTAAATAAAATAACGCAGTTAATAGCAATAATTGCTACACAATTTGTTGCGCGACTTAAACAGACTGACACTGTATTAATACAGTGTAACCCGGATATAAGAGAGTTGTCGGGACCGGAGAAATCTCTTATATCCGGGTTTCTCTTATATCCGGGTTTGGTCTATTATATATACATTAACACAGGCTCTAATTTGGGACCAGAGAAAATCTCTCTTATATCCGGGTTACGAAAAGGACCAATCTTTTAAAATTCGGTGCATAAAAAAAACGATACCAAAAAAAAAAAAAAATGAAAATTATTTCTTGAAACTTATTTTAGCTTTGATCCCAAGATAATAAATAGATTAAATTCAATACTCCCAATAAACAAAATATTTTGCTGTATATTAAACTGAATTTAAATTAATTGGAACCATTTTTTTCTGATTAAAATCTAAAAAAATCGTTCGTATTGGCAAATTTGTCAACACAACAATTCACTTTATTAAAAAAAAATCTTTCAAAAATAAAATATACTTTTCTGAAACGTTATTTTATTAAAAAAAATAGCTGATGTAAAGTTTAATTAATCTCAATTGAAACAAATATTACTTTTAGTTCAAAATGTCGCAGAAAAGAATTTTTTTAATTTGTCGAATTGACAGCTTGATGTTTGAGATATTTAAGTAAGGAGGAGATAACTGAAATAAAATTACATGACGAATACAATGTAAACGCCCTTTTTTCTACGTTTTTACTTTTTAAACATTCAAAGTGATTTTTTGGTACTTTGGTTTTATAGTTTCAATTACGAAGACGCTTGTTGAGGAAATGATAGAAAATGACCAATAAATTTTAAATCTACTATAGTTATCACTCTTTCGTGTAGGCATACAAAGGGATGCTTGATTATTTAGAGCTAATTTGTTTAAATAATTCACTGAGTATTGTTTGCATCACGTGGCAATGATTGTAAGTAAAATGATGCACTAAAATAAGTAACCAAGTATTCGTTTTAAGTTGTCTGAATGCCTAAAATAGATTGGTCCACTTCAAATTTTGGCATTGTTCCCATTTTTAAATAAGTTTGGGGGTTTGAAATACAATGCCACTATATTACTAAACCGGATCATTACTTTGTATCCATTGTCAAGCAAGTTGCGATCCCCCCCCCAACTTCCATCTCCTTTAGTTTAAAATATAGGAGCCAAAAAATATATAATTGCCTTTTCATTTTCTCAACTCAATTCATTAAGTGTTGCAGGAATGCAAATTATTTTATGCCTCCTGGTACATTTATCCCACAAACAATATTTAGTGGACTCATGTGAGTCCAGGTAAACATAAGAAAGAAAACATGGAATTCAAACGAACAACAATTAATGGATGTATAAACCAGATAGATTACAAAACGTACAATAATGATTGAATTTAAAGTTATGAAGAATTCAAAGCAACATTCAGTGAATGTGTCTTTGAAGTACTTACATGCCTCAAGTCTATAGGAGTGAGAAAGAACATGACTTGTCGCTTCCAAAGTCAAAGAGAAAAGAGGAAGAGGCTTTCAAATCTCATGCTACTTGTGATTATTGTCAGGGGTGGTAATTCAACAAGAGGAAAGTGACCAGAAGACTGTCATCACTTCGGCTTGTGGATAAGGAAAAGTGTCATTGAAAACATGTTACGTTAAAAATAGCTATCATTTTAAATAAAATATTTCAATTTCTTTAATTTTAATAAATGTCACTAATATTTTAATAGATTAAATAGCAATTAAAGTAATATTTGAATGGCAACCAGTTTACTAGAGCAGGGGTTGACAACCTTTTTGAGAATGCGTGCCAAAACTGGCCAAAGCTCTGACATAAAATTTTTCCGTGTGCCAACAAAAATTTTTGAAATCTCAAAACTAGCAGAAATTCAGTTGGAACTGGGCCTACTTGAAATAAAGTTCATAAAAGTATCAGCCTGATTTTTGTCTTGCTCAATTCATGAGAAATTAATTCTGTTTATTCTTCTTCAGTTTTATTGCTTAAGTTCTTATGAACATTTTCAAAATGTCCCTTATCAGAAGAAGTCCTTCAAATGATTGTCTCGGAACAGGAAATGCATAAGGCTTTATTTTTATATATCACATTTTTCAGTTCAGTATTCTTTAAATTTTCTAATATCTTCTTCATTTGAATGACATCGTTTCTTATCTAATGATCGTAATATTCTGCACAATCTGTAAAGAGAAGAAAATAAAAATACACGAGATAATGACATACATAAAAGAGAAGAGAGAATAAAAGGAAATCTAATGAATAAATTTTGTGTGCCAGAAACGAGGCATTGGTGTATCATGTTTGGCATGCGTGCCAAGGATTGTTGACCCCTGTATTAGAGGATGTGCAGAGGGTGCAATGATTAGAGATTAAGAAGGAGAAATTGGCAAGCTGTGTTCGAATTCTGGTTGAATTACATTTACTTTCGCACAAGTACCCCTTGAAAAAATATATGTCTATTTCCTTTGTAGCTATAATCAGTATAAGAGAAGAACAAATCTGAATTCAAAAACTGTAAAGTTCACTCAGTATTGTTGGTTAGCTCTGTGTGTGTTGGTGAAACACAAATTGGCATGCTTGAGAAACAACAAAGATGAGAAATGATACTGATTTGTAGTGTGCCAAATTTAGATAATAATGGCACAGTAAAATAGCACTGGTAAAAATGGCACAAATGGAAAAATAGGAAAAAATAAGTTTATTGAAATATACACTATTGGCAAGAAAAGTCAGTTTAGCTGGTTCAGGATCAATCATATCAAAACTAGTGGTCATAGTTTAGGATCAGTCATATCAAGACTAGTGGTCATAGTTTAGGATCAGTCATATCAAGATTAGTGATCATAGTTCAGGATCAGTCATATCAAGACTAGTGATCATAGTTCAGGATCAGTCATATCAAGACTAGTGATCATAATTTAGGATCAGTCATATCAAGACTAGTGGTCATAGTTTAGGATCGGTCATATCAAGACTAGTGGTCATAGTTTAGGATCAGTCATATCAAGACTAGTGGTCATAGTTTAGGATCAGTCATATCAAGACTAGTGGTCATAGTTTAGGATCAGTCATATCAAGATTAGTGGTCATAGTTTAGGATCAGTCATATCAAGATTAGTGGTCATAGTTTAGGATCAGTCATATCAAGATTAGTGGTCATAGTTCAGGATCAGTCATATCAAGACTAGTGATCATAATTTAGGATCAGTCATATCAAGATTAGTGGTCATAGTTCAGGATCAGTCATATCAAGACTAGTGTTCTTAGTTCAGGATCAGTCGTATCAAGACTGGTGGTCACGGTTCAGGATCAGTCATATCAAGACAAGTGGCCACGGTTTAGGATCAGTCATATCAAGGCTGGTGGCCATGGTACCTTTACAAAAAGATGTTCTCTTAGCACTTCACCAACTGATAACAGTTGATCTTTATAATCTATTTTGTATACATGTATCCTTAGAAGTAAATCTTCTCTTTTCCTTTATTACTTAATATGACTTCTATAATGGGGTTGTGCTAGAGCCACTGACATCAATGGTGTGTACTTAACAGTTCATAGACAACTGAACCAGAAGCAAATAAAGAGACAACAAATGTCCTCTGATTAGAAATTTAACTTTAAATAGCTTAAAATTAACCAGCTACTCGTGTTTAATTTTAAGTTGTTTAAAAGAGTCTGTTTTTCATTTGTACTATTTTTACCTGTGCCATTACTGTTCACCGTAAAGTAACTTCAAGCCAAAACAGCTTTAATTATGAGTTTATGATAATATTACTTATCTTATTATGAAAATTAAATGACTTTTAATAAAGATATATATTTGTATACGCACTACCACTAATTCATGATACTTAAGGTTTAAAATGAATTTTTACAAATGAAAAATCTTTCTTGAAACTTTCATTTTAGATTTAATTTAAACTTAAAGGATTAAATTTATTATTTTCCATAAGCAAAATACTCTGGAGTGTTTCAAACAGAAATTATATTGACTGGAATTGTTTTTTTTTTTTTTGTTTTTTGGGTTTTTTTTTTTTTTTCTAAGATAGCTGATCAGCACCCTTTTTTACTCATTATTCATCGGAATGTAATTTTTTGTATTAAAAAATCTTCCAAAAATAAAATATACTTTTCCGAAATTATTTTTGAGAAATATTAACTGATTTAAAATATAATTAATCTGATTGGAAAAAATATTATTTACTTTAAGTTGAAAATAACACAGAAATGTATTTTCAAAATAAAACAGTAGCCGTGCTTTTAACTGACATCACCATGTAATTGACGAAGCGATGATATGTCATGACATAATGATTGTTGTTCTACAGAGGCTTTATCTGTAAAGCATAATTTAAGAAAATGACGTGAGCTCCTTTTTGATGCAATTTTTAAGTATTCAGTAATCTTAAAAAGGTTGGAAAATTTTCTCCTTAATCTAATTTTAGGAATGTTGACATTAAATTTACTATAGTCATTGCTCTTATTTTCTGATAATGTCTTGTATGCTTGACCATACTTTCAAAAATGGGCACGTTACATAACATTTTATAAACAAAAAAATTTAAAATTATTTTAAAAATCTTAATGCAAAATAATTTGTATTATGCTTTTCAAGTAAATATAGTTTTCACTTAATAACAATATTATCTAATGAGATTAAACTAATGGAGAATTTTAAAAGATTTTTTTTAAAATTATTATAATAAATTATTATAATTAAAAAAATGAAAACAATTCTTGTAAAAATTCATTATTCATTGGATTTTTATTTACAATAGTGTCTCTAATAAATCTTATTTATAAAAGAAATTAAAAGCTTTTCTAATTAAATAGTGTCAGTTTTCATAAAAGCAACTAAAGGCATTTAAAATTAAATAGTATCTTTGTTTCATTGCGTTTTGTATGTTACAATTTAGAGCTGATTTTAGGTAGACGAGGTCGGATTTTTAAAAGAACAAAACCCGATTTACTTTCCTCGAAGCCTTATGACTTGCGTGCTTCGACATTGAATTTTTAGAGTTTTCATTAAATTATTAATATGGGAGGGGTAATATACAGTGTAACCCGGATATAAGAGAGTTGTCGGGATCAGAGAAGTCTCTAATATCCGGGTTTCTCTTATATCCGAGTTTGGTCTATTTCGTTTAGGTAACACAGGCTCTAATTTGGGACCAGAGAAAATCTCTCTTATATCCGGGTTTCTCTTATATCCAGGTCTCTTATATCCGGGTTACACTGTAAAAAATATATTTTCATAATGACTTAAAAAAAAATAACATATTTATAATAATTTCCATCATTCCTGAATAGTTTCTGAAAGTTTAATTAAAATCTGACAATTATTTCTATTTTTGGAAGATTTTCAAAATTAATGTCTGTCATAAAAAAAAAAAATGCACAAAAAAACGCCATGTTATTTACTAGAGAGAAACAAGGTTTTTCAATCGAAAGTTAGAATGTTCTAATAAAGACAGAAATTTTTTAAAGAATAATTAAAAATTACTCTGTTCTTTCCTCTTATAATAGTAATATAAACAATTAGACGATAAAATTATGTTTTCGTCAAGTTTAGCGTCTTTTTCATCAGACTATGCGCTTTTTTTTTTTAGCGATCTCATGGTTATACATTGCATTTTTTATGATTCGGAGCAGATTTTCAGCAAATGAGTAACAGCTTGAAAAAAAAATTGATGATTTACATTCTCCAAGAAGTGCTGCTTTTAACTAATAAATCAAATTTTGGGGTGAAAATTTAATTCCTCGAAATTTCATAAAATTAAGGGGGGTATATATATGTAAATCATGAAATTAAGTGAGCGGGTGTAATATATGTAAAAAATATATTTTTACCAAGATTTTCTAAAAGAAAAAAATAAAAAAAAATAATTTTCTTCATTTGTGAATAAGTCCTGAAAGTTTCATTAAAAATCGGCAATTATTTGACTTTTACAAGAATTTTCAAATCAATGTGTGTTTCATCGGAAAAAAGGCGCTAAAATACGACATACATCGACCGCTAATGCAAAAAACAAAAAAAAAATTATTTCTCCAAAATTCGAACGTGCTTGAAAGGATTTAATAAAATAATAAAAAAATACTTTGGTCTTTCCTTTTAATAATAACATAAACAATTTTGACAATAAAACTTTGTTTTTATTAATTTTGGGGCCTTTTTTAATCATGCTATGCTGTTTTTTTTTTTTTTTTTTTTTTTTTGTTGAATGGTCGAACTCTCAAAGAAGATTATCGTAAGAAAACGAGAAGAAAAAGTAAAAAAAAAACGCTCTACCTTTTTTTCACAAAAAAATTATAGTAACAAAGAAATGATAACAACACCACAGAGAGTGGAATTGGTGAAAATCTATTTCTTTTGCCGCTTCTAAAATAAAATGGAAAAAGAGCTACTGTTTTAGGGAAGGGCATAATTCTTTTCTTTTTCTTTCCTTTTTTTTTTTTAACGGTTAATTCTGAAATACTTTAAGACGGTGTCGGCATTTTTTCTTTTGATCTCATTCAAAGCTAAAGAGTAATTTTTTTGGTAGACAAATTGCTACAATCTAAAAAAGTTTAAGCTTTGTTGGCAGGGTGTCCTATCTGTCACAATGTCTGTGTGTGAGTTTGCGTGTCTGTCACCACTATACGAGTGTCATTTCATTTACAAATAATAAAAGTTTGTGTTTTCAGTTTTCATCAATAATTGAAACGACAGAATCTTCATAATTCAGCTATCTTTTATTTCACATTATTTTGACGCCTTCAACAAGTTTAATTATTTGAGCTATTATTAAAGTTAAAATGATTAAAGATCGATTTTTAGCGGTTAATTGCTGTATGATGTAAAAAAAGGTCAATTTATTTAAATTTATTTACTTTTTTTAAAATACCTACCGCCACGGATTTTGTCGATACTTAAGGTTTAGATTGAATTTTTAAAAATGAAAAAGCTTTTTTTACTTTATTTTTAATTTCAAGCTAATTAAATTTAATATTTCCAATAGGCAAAAATACTTTGCTGTATTTCAAAATCAATATAAATTGACTAGAAAATATTTTTGATAAAAAAAATTGAAAAAATTGAAAAAAAAAAAAAATAAAAAAAAGGATTTTAGCGCCATTTTTAACCATCGTTCATCGAAATGTAATACTCATTATTAAAAAAAAAACTCCCAAAAATAAAATATACCTTTCTGAAACTTTATTTGAGGAAGATTAGCCGATTTAAAATTTAATTAATCTGATTTGAAACAAATATTACTTTCTTTAAGTTTAAAATATTTCAGAAATGCATTTTTTTACATGGCGGTAGAGCTGTTTTATTTATTTTAAAGTGTTGACATTATTTACATGTTGACAGGAATATTAAACAAAATTATAGAGTCATTATTTACATGCGGAATACGGTCCTCATCTTTGTTGTTGATATCACAGCGTTTCAGCCGTTATGCACCCTGGCCTTCATCAGGCGCTTGTCGATCAGGGTCACCTTCAGGGAATTTCAAACTGAACATTTTATTTATTCTACGAGAGTAGATCATTCTCATTCCGATGATCCTGCTTAGGGATAACACGACTCGTGTTTATTTAGTATTGCCCAGTTATTGTAAAATAATTATCAGGAATTCACTCATTAATGAGAATCGACCCTACTTTTCTCTTGGTTAGCCAGCTTGTCTCGCGAAAACAATTACAATTGAGTAGTGAGTTCGCTCCTCACTGGGTGCCCCCTACTTTCGGCCTTGTGCCACATCTAAGCTACGCTTGGAAAATCACGATATTCAACTAGTTTTATATAGTTGTGTAAGAAGGTTTTTGTCTCTTTTTGCATTTTATCAGTCGTGGTCTCATCTATTTTTAGTGTCGGCTCGGATAATTAAAAAAAAAATGTGACTATTCTGAATTTTGTGATAGTTACTTTTGATGTAATAGAATAACCTGCCACCCCCATAAGTGGCGACACTATAGGTGGCAACCACCTATCAGCTCAAGATGAAGAACTGATTGAAAACGCTTGCATTCGACAGTCTTCAGCGAAAGGTGGGTGACTGAGGCAAGCTTGGTTCGGTTGAATGGGGCTAGCCTTGATTTTCTCTTAAGTCAAGCTACGTCACATCTGGGTGATTTCCTATGTTAGGTTTGACAAGCTTTTGTGTACTCAGTTAATGTGAGTAAGTGTTGTACCTGGCCTGTTCCCGGGTGCATCTTTGGTTATAATGCAAGTTGAGATTACCAACCTCCCTAGTTTGTTTCGGCCCCCTTTTTATCTCGATTGGGTCAGATTTTTTTCTTTTCTATGTCCGTATAATTTTCTCCTTTCCCACTCCCTTAGCGAGAAAGCCTCTTGATTTTGTCCAATGGGCAGAATACAGCGGCCTCTCTTTTTGAGGGTTGGCCGGGCCCTACTGACATCTGTTATGTTTAGTTTACTTTATGTTCATGTTTAGATTGTTATTGGGTTCATCTCCCTTCCCTCTCATTCTTCACCTCTAGAATTTTATATATAATAATTTATTATCATTAAATTTTTAAGGCATGGGGTGCGTTTTGTAGGTCCCCCTTGAGAGGATGTGGTATTATGGTGTATGGAGAATTGATTGGTGACGGACGAATTTTTTGTGGTGAATGTGCAAATTGTAATGAATGAATGAATGGGTCATGAATCGAATTAGCTAGGTGTAAGATAGTTAGTAAAGACCAGCCTGAACCCCTCCCCTTTTTGCGGCCTTGTGCCATAATTGTATTTTTATATACAATAAATACCAGTATCCGTTAGGACAGCGGACAGCAGAGTTGAGCTGGGATCTGCGGGAACAAGTGGCCTTCCGATAGCAGCCCGCACACAACTGTACTGACTTGCAATGACCATGCGCATAACTATTACTTCCTTGCTTGTTGTACTGGTTTCTACAATAAACCTGTTACTATTTATCCACCGTGTTTGTCCAATCCATATTCCTATTAGCACGAAATATAACACCTTTATAGTTACCTCGAATTAAAACATTAACAACTAAGATGCAGTTTCTCATTAAAAAAAAAATATTGGTATGTATATGAGTGACTCGTTTATGCTTAGATTATGAAAAATTTTAAAGTACTAAAAATGACCGGGCAACTATAATATGAACGTTCGCGAAGTCTGTCCTAAAATCAAACTAAATATCTTTTTTTTATAATCCCTTCTTAGTAAGGCTGAGAACTTTTAACTTTTTTTTTTGTGTTATAGGCACGACATAAAAAGTGGGGGTCTGACTTCAAAACCGTCTCTGCAGACTTTTGCATTGATTCAGAAATAGATTAATTCAACTTGCTGTCAAAAGATGCTGTTTTGATCCGATAATAATGACAAAATTATTGTTGCTCGACTTCCAGTAAGACGTTCGTCACGAATGTGAGCTTTTTTTAAAACGAAGAACTATATTTAAATCTTAAGTAATTTTATTGCTAATGTTTCTCTTTTCTTTTAATCTATTATGAAAACCTGTTGATTGTACTACGTTTTACTACCTTTTTTTTTTCAAGGCTACAATCTAATATGGCGGCCGATGTCGGCTGCAGCTCCTCTCTTGCTAGTAATTAAGCACATTGAGTAGCCATAAATCGACGTAAAGGGCGTCAGGGGAGATGTTGACTAATAAACTATGACTACTTCATACATGAACCTGTCTGAGCAAAGACTGTTGAAATGAAAAAAGATATTATCGATCAATAATTGAATTAGGTCTGTCGAGTAGTAAAGATTTTATCCACTCAGTGCTATTTAGTCCGTAAAAAACATTTTTACAGGTGATTTGCTGATTTATCTAAAATAATAAACAGAGGAATCCAATAACTACGCCATTTGGCAATAGTGAATTTAGCATGTAAGACGAACTGGTGTGCATGCTAAGTTGTGAACGTCTTGCTCCTTTTTTTTTTTTTTGCATTCGTGGCATTTTCTTAACCCTAGAACACTAACCACGCATGTAAAATGTTTTAAATTTTTTTTTTATATTTTTCGTGGTTAGTAGTGGTGTAACTTTAATTGATGATTACTACGGTTAATAATGAGACATTTGATCTCTGGTACATTGAAATATTATTCGTTAAGTGTTATATGTTACAATTTGGAGAGTGCTCACAAGGTGAAGCTTTTACTAAATCCTGGTAATTTTGTGGTTTGGAAGCTTAAAATAAAATAAAAAATCTTCTCTCAGGATCTCTCTCCTTCTTCTTCTTTCGCAACCTTTCTCATATGAAACGATTATTTATTGTTATAAAATATATCAATTTTGACACAAGGCCGAAGGGGAAGTGAGGTAGAGCTGTTCAATATTAATTAGACCGAGCTATCAATCCCGAACATCTCGGTCTTGGAACCAGCGGCGATTTACCTCAGCAACACTGTGTTTTCGCTTACTTGGCGATTGATTCGGAACGCGCAGTTTCTCAATGATAGCAGCGTAAAGTAGAGGCGACAGCGGACAATCCTGACGAACCGACCAAGACAGCACAAAAGCCCGCGATCGCTTTTCGTTCACGACAGCAGCCACGTACTGATGGTCAACCCTATCAAACGACTTGGACTGATCCAAATTGATCAGTGCGGCTTGCTCGTCGTCTTTTACACTTTCTAGTGTCGTGCGGATCAAATGCAGGTTGCTCTGAATTGTTCGTCCATTCACAGCACAAGTCTGTTCGGCTTCCAACAGAATCTTGGTACCTGACTGCAAACATTTTCGTCAGGATCTTGTCCAAAAAAATTATCGTCTGTAATTATTTAAATCCCGGCCACCATATTTCTCCATTTTCAACAGTGTGATTACACTACTGGAGATCCTGGATAGACATCATTGCACTCGTTCGATAGACAAGAGATGTTCGGGATTGATACGAGCCGTCAACTCGCCGACGTAGTCCCAGAACAGGTGTACCCGAAGACAATGGTGCAAGTCATGCGAAGCCGTTTCTGAGACCAAGGTCGCACTGATGACAGTCGGGCAAATCCACCCAGTCCTCACTGATGGCTATATAATTGAGAAACAGTGCGTTCCGAATCAATCGCCAAATAAGTGAAAACTCGGGGTTGCTGGGGTAATTCGTCGCTGGTTCCCAAGACCAGAAAGACCGCAACTGTATTCTGCCAAGAAACAGAATCAAGAAGCTCACTCACTAACGGAGAAAGAAAGATGAAAATAAATGATTGAATGCGAAAATCAAAGACTGACCCAGTCGAGATGAAAAACAAAGGGACAAAAATTCACTACTTATTGATCCATTACAATTTGCTCATTCACCAAAAAACACATCCATCGCCATTTAATCCTACATCTACCAGAATGCTACATATTCATAAGGAACCTACAAAAAGCCTTTTTACATAAAAATTTAATTATGTACAAATATCCTACTCGCACTAAATAGGTAAACAAAGAGAGTCCATCTTAACCAGTAGAGGGTTCGTCAGGAAACCACCCTGTTGCGTCAAGGGGGATGTTAAAAAAAAAGAAAAGAAAATCAATGCTGGCCCTATTCACTCGAACTAACCGTGCCACTTTTTACCCACCTTTCGCTGAAATCTGTCGATGCTTTCTATCAGTTCTGATCTTCATTCTGAGCTGATGCCCAAAGAATCCGACCAGATGAAAATAGCGTTCGTATCGAAAGATCTCTCCATTTGCGACGTCCACGCCACCGTTCTTGCCACAGCTAGCAACGTGAGAAACACCATTTGTCCCACCCCAGAATACGGGGGCGATACATTATTGCACTCGTATGCGAGATTGATAGACACAAGATATTCGGAATTGATACAAGCCGTTAACTCGCCAACATAGTCCCAGAACGGGTGCACCTGAAGACAATGGTAGAAGGCATGCGAAGCCGTTTCCTAGACCAAGGTCGCACCGATGACAGTCGGGCAAATCTGCCCAGCCCTCACTGAAGGCTATATCACTGAGAGACAGCGCGTTCCAAATCAATCGCCATGTAAGTGAAAACTCAGGGTTGCTGAGGTAATTCGCCGCTGGTTCCCAAAACCAGAAAGACCGCAACTTTCGCGACCCCCCTTTCCCCACTAATTCCCGATACAAAAGCCTCCTAGGCTGTAAAAATCAGTGGACTGAGAAATGATCTTCAAGGACGATCGACACTCTCTGAGGAAAATCAACTGATTCCTGGGCTTACGATGGCGCTCAGCTCTAGAAATGGGAGGGGTGATGTTAAGGCTAGGGAAGGCGTCCCTAACACTCCCCTCCAAGATCGAGTCCTCTGTCAACGCATGGCAGAAGAAAGCCAACCTTGAGGCGTGTCGATGACTCACCAAGTGTGGCATTCCCAGCCCCCCATGATACGGGTGTTGAACACAGACCTCTCTGCAGGCCTGATGCTTGCCAGCACCTAACAAAAGTACAGACAACCGGTAAAGGATGCCTTAACCCTACCCTTCACGGACACCCGCCTTTGGAACATAGTCCGGACCGCCGTTCCAACCTTTGCCTGTACCTCCGACCAATTCTTCTTTAATTGGAGCCATGCCCGAAGCACACTCCAAGAATGCTGATGGGTCCGTCCAACTAAAAGTCCTCCAGGTGTCTAACCGCAAACTGGAAAACTTGTCGTGGTTAATCTTGGCCTCTGTGATCTGCTTGTACCGTTCAAGCGTCTTCTGTACCACTTCAATGTCACTGCGGCACGACACAAAAATAGATACATCATCAGCGTACGCGGAAACACTGTCTTGAGGCCCACCAAGGACAGATTCCATGTAAAGCCGGATTGCACGGCCTGTTCCTTAGCCGGTGAAGGAAGCAAAGCGTAAAGTAGGGGTGACAGCGGACAAACCTGACGAACCGACTAAGAGAGCACAAAAGCTCGCGACCGCTTTTCCTTCACGACAGCAGCCACGTACTGATGGTCAACCCTATCAAACGACTTGGACTGATCCAAATTGATCAGTGCGGCTTGCTCGTCGTCTTTTACACTTTCTAGTATCGTGCGGATCAGATGCAGGTTGCAGCCTCTTATCCCTTCACCGCACAAGTCTGTTTGGCTTCCAACAGAATCTCGGCAACTGACTGCAAAAATTTTCGTCAGGATCTTGTCCAAAAAAGTTATGGTCTGTAATTATTTAAATCCCAGCCACCATAATTGTCCATTTTCAACAGTGTGATTGCACTCCTGGAGATCCGTCTGGGGACGGACCCCTAAATAGAACCAGTTGTTGAACACGACAGTAAAAATCGGCACAAAGATCTGCGACAGCTTCAAGTACAATTTGTAGGAAGAGTTCTCACTGCCGACCATCTTCGCTTTTCTGCTAGCCATTTCAGTCAGCGATAGCCGAGGAAAGTAAGCCAAATAGCTGCGAAAGTCTTCGCCACAGAGACCATGCTTCTTGCTAATCCAGTTCTCGGAATGTCAGCGAAACGCCTCGTACATGTCTTTGGCCGACATCAGAGTACGCCCCATCCGGGGTATCGACCCCCCGAATATAACAATCGAAACTTAAATGGAACTCTTCCTTGCGCAAAGCTTCGTTAGACATCTTGTTTAACCCATTTCTAATTACCTGACCCTGAACTTCCAGTGTCAAGCCATTCTAGGCCTAAGCCCTAACGCCATTCGGGAGCAGACAAGTCTATGATCCGAATACCCTAACCAGTGGAACGAGGGATAATCTAGATCAGTGATTACCAACGTGGGGCACATGCCCCACTGGTGGGGTATGGTAATATTTTGGTGGGTCATGCGTAGGATGTGCACCCTTCGGTTTTGCCAACAGAAGAAGGGGGCAATTCGAGAATGAGTTATTAAAGACGAATTGTTTTTTAGTGAGTCTGAGTGAGAGTGTTAATGCGAAACGGGAGCCAATTATGTTTTGGTTTTGTCCATGGCCTTGTCCATACTATAAACAATAAGACACAGCCAAAATTTCTGGGATATCTGATGAGGATAGAAGACTTAGAGAATTTAATACTCATAGGGCACACTAAAATCAAGAGAAGCAGAATTTATTTTTATGACAAAAACTCAGCCTCTTATCCCAAAAGTGAACAAATTTCACATTGAAAATTCAAGAACATTTTAATTCAAATGTTAATGTCAAAATGAGATAATAATAATAATAATAATAATAATAATGGCAAGAAGAAGATGATGGTGAATAGGATGGAGAAGTAGAAAATGAAGAAGATGAGGATAAAGAAGAAGGAAAAGGCAGAGGGGAATAATAATAATAATAATAATAATAATAATAATAATAATGGGAAGAAGAAGATGATGGTGAATAGGATGGAGAAGTAGAAAATGAAGAAGATGAGGATAAAGAAGAAGGAAAAGGCAGAGGGGAATAATAATAATAATAATAATAATAATAATGGGAAGAAGAAGATGATGGTGAATAGGATGGAGAAGTAGAAAATGAAGAAGATGAGGATAAAGAAGAAGGAAAAGGCAGAGGGGAATAATAATAATAATAATAATAATAATAATGGGAAGAAGAAAGAAGAAAATGAAGAAGATGAGGATGAAGAAGGAAAAGGCAGAGGGAATAATAATAATAATAAGAATGGGAAGAAGAAGATGAAGAAGATGAGAAAATAAAGAAGAAGGATAAAGAAGAAGGAAAAGGCAGAGGGGAATAATAATAATAATAATAATAATAATAATGGGAAGAAGAAGATGATGGTGAATAGGATGGAGAAGTAGAAAATGGAGAAGATGAGGATAAAGAAGAAGGAAAAGGCAGAGGGGAATAATAATAATAATAATAATAATAATAATGGGAAGAAGAAGATGATGGTGAATAGGATGGAGAAGTAGAAAATGAAGAAGATGAGGATAAAGAAGAAGGAAAAGGCAGAGGGAATAATAATAATAATAATAATGGGAAGAAGAAGATGATGGGAATAGGAGAAAGAAAATGAAGAAGATGAGGATGGAAGGAAAATAGAGGGGATAATAATAATAATAATAATAATAATGGGAAGAAGATGAGGAATAGGATGGAGAAAAGAAAATGGAGAAGATGAGGATAAAAAGGAAAAGGCAGAGGGAATAATAATAATAATAATAATAATAATAATGGGAAGAAGAAGATGATGGTGAATAGGATGGAGAAGTAGAAAATGGAGAAGATGAGGATAAAGAAGAAGGAAAAGGCAGAGGGAATAATAATAATAATAATAATAATAATAATGGGAAGAAGAAGATGATGGTGAATAGGATGGAGAAGTAGAAAATGGAGAAGATGAGGATAAAGGAAGAAGGAAAAGGAGAAGGAGGAATAATAATAATAATAATAATAATAATAATAATGGGAAGAAGAAGATGATGGTGAATAGGATGGAGAAGTAGAAAATGAAGAAGATGAGGATAAAGAAGAAGGAAAAGGCAGAGGGGAATAATAATAATAATAATAATAATAATAATGGGAAGAAGAAGATGATGGTGAATAGGATGAGAAGTAGAAAATGAAGAAGATGAGGATAAAGAAGAAGGAAAGGCAGAGGGAATAATAATAATAATAATAATAGGATGGGAAATAATAATAATAATAATAATAATAATAATGGGAAGAAGAAGATGATGGTGAATAGGATGGAGAAGTAGAAAATGGAGAAGATGAGGATAAAAAAAGAAGGAAAAGGCAGAGGGGAATAATAATAATAATAATAATAATAATAATGGGAAGAAGAAGATGATGGTGAATAGGATGGAGAAGTAGAAAATGGAGAAGATGAGGATAAAGAAGAAGGAAAAGGCAGAGGGGAATAATAATAATAATAATAATAATAATAATGGGAAGAAGAAGATGATGGTGAATAGGATGGAGAAGTAGAAAATGAAGAAGATGAGGATAAAGAAGAAGGAAAAGGCAGGGAATAATAATAATAATAATAATAATGGGAAGAAGAAGATGATGGTGAATAGGATGGAGAAGTAGAAAATGGAGAAGATGAGGATAAAGAAGAAGGAAAAGGCAGAGGGGAATAATAATAAATAATAATAATAATAATAATGGGAAGAAGAAGATGATGGTGAATAGGATGAGAAGTAGAAAATGGAGAAGATGAGGATAAAGAAGAAGGAAAAGGCAGAGGGGGAATAATAATAATAATGGGAAGAAGAATAATAATAATAGGATGGGGAAAAGAAGAAGATGATGGTGAATAGGATGGAGAAATAATAAAATGGGAAGAAGAAATGAAGATGGAGGAGTAGAAAAGAAGAAGGAAAAAAGGCAGAGGGGAATAATAATAATAATAATGGGGAAGAAGAAGATGATGGTGAATAGGATGGAGAAGTAGAAAATGGAGAAGATGAGGATAAAGAAGAAGGAAAAGGCAGAGGGAATAATAATAATAATAATAATAATAATAATGGGAAGAAGAAGATGATGGTGAATAGGATGGAGAAGTAGAAAATGAAGAAGATGAGGATAAAGAAGAAGGAAAAGGCAGAGGGAATAATAATAATAATAATAATAATAATAATGGGAAGAAGAAGATGATGGTGAATAGGATGGAGAAGTAGAAAATGAAGAAGATGAGGATAAAGAAGAAGGAAAAGGCAGAGGGAATAATAATAATAATAATAATAATAATAATGGGAAGAAGAAGATGATGGTGAATAGGATGGAGAAGTAGAAAATGGAGAAGATGAGGATAAAGAAGAAGGAAAAGGCAGAGGGGAATAATAATAATAATAATAATAATAATAATGGGAAGAAGAAGATGATGGTGAATAGGATGGAGAAGTAGAAAATGGAGAAGATGAGGATAAAGAAGAAGGAAAAGGCAGAGGGGAATAATAATAATAATAATAATAATAATAATGGGAAGAAGAAGATGATGGTGAATAGGATGGAGAAGTAGAAAATGAAGAAGATGAGGATAAAGAAGAAGGAAAAGGCAGAGGGGAATAATAATAATAATAATGGGAAGAAGAAGATGATGGTGAATAGGATGGAGAAGTAGAAAATGAAGAAGATGAGGATAAAGAAGAAGGAAAAGGCAGAGGGGAATAATAATAATAATAATAATAATAATGGGAAGAAGAAGAATGGTGAATAGGATGGAGAAGTAGAAAATGGAGAAGATGAGGATAAAGAAGAAGGAAAAGGCAGAGGGAATAATAATAATAATAATAATAATGGGAAGAAGAAGAAGATGATGGTGAATAGGATGGAGAAGTAGAAAATGGAGAAGATGAGGATAAAAGAAGAAGGAAAAGGCAGAGGGAATAATAATAATAATAATAATAATAATAATGGGGAAGGGAAGAAGAAGATGATGGTGAATAGGATGGAGAAGTAGAAAATGGGAAGAAGATGAGGATAAAGAAGAAGGAAAAGGTAGAGGGGAATAATAATAATAATAATAATAATAATAATAATAATGGGAAGAAGAAGATGATGGTGAATAGGATGGAGAAGTAGAAAATGAAGAAGATGAGGATAAAGAAGAAGGAAAAGGCAGAGGGGGAATAATAATAATAATAATGGGAAGAAGAAGATGATGGTGAATAGGATGGAGAAGTAGAAAATGAAGAAGATGAGGATAAAGAAGAAGGAAAAGGCAGAGGAATAATAATAATAATAATAAATAATAATAATGGGAAGAAGAAGATGATGGTGAATAGGATGGAGAAGTAGAAAATGGAGAAGATGAGGATAAAGAAGAAGGAAAAGGCAGAGGGGAATAATAATAATAATAATAATAATAATAATGGGAAGAAGAAGATGATGGTGAATAGGATGGAGAAGTAGAAAATGGAAGAAGATGAGGATAAAGAAGAAGGAAAAGGCAGAGGGAATAATAATAATAATAATAATAATAATAATGGGAAGAAGAAGATGATGGTGAATAGGATGGAGAAGTAGAAAATGAAGAAGATGAGGATAAAGAAGAAGGAAAAGGCAGAGGGGAATAATAATAATAATAATAATAATAATAATGGGAAGAAGAAGATGATGGTGAATAGGATGGAGAAGTAGAAAATGAAGAAGATGAGGATAAAGAAGAAGGAAAAGGCAGAGGTAAATAATAATAATAATAATAATAATGGGAAGAAGAAGATGATGGTGAATAGGATGGAGAAGTAGAAAATGAAGAAGATGAGGATAAAGAAGAAGGAAAAGGCAGAGGGGAATAATAATAATAATAATAATAATAATGGGAAGAAGAAGATGATGGTGAATAGGATGGAGAAGTAGAAAATGAAGAAGATGAGGATAAAGAAGAAGGAAAAGGCAGAGGGGAATAATAATAATAATAATAATAATAATAATAATGGAAAGAAGAAGAATAGGATGTAGAAATGAATGAGGATAAAGAAGAAGAAAATGGAGAAGATGAGGATAAAGAAGAAGATGAAAAGGCAGAGGGAATAATAATAATAAAAATAATAATAATAATAATAATAATAATAATGGGAAGAAGAAGATGATGGTGAATAGGATGGAGAAGTAGAAAATGGAGAAGATGAGGATAAAGAAGAAGGAAAAGGCAGAGGGGAATAATAATAATAATAATAATAATGGGAAGAAGAAGATGATGGTGAATAGGATGGAGAAGTAGAAAATGGAGAAGATGAGGATAAAAGAAGAAGGAAAAGGCAGAGGGAATAATAATAATAATAATAATAATAATAATAATAATGGGAAGAAGAAGATGATGGTGAATAGGATGGAGAAGTAGAAAATGAGAAGATGAGGATAAAGAAGAAGGAAAAGGCAGAGGGGAATAATAATAATAATAATAATAATAATAATAATGGGAAGAAGAAGATGATGGTGAATAGGATGGAGAAGTAGAAAATGGAGAAGATGAGGATAAAGAAGAAGGAAAAGGCAGAGGGAATAATAATAATAATAATAATAATAATAATAATGGGAAGAAGAAGATGATGGTGAATAGGATGGAGAAGTAGAAAATGGAGAAGATGAGGATAAAGAAGAAGGAAAAGGCAGAGGGGAATAATAATAATAATAATAATAATAATAATAATGGGAAGAAGAAGATGATGGTGAATAGGATGGAGAAGTAGAAAATGGAGAAGATGAGGATAAAGAAGAAGGAAAAGGCAGAGGGGAATAATAATAATAATAATAATAATAATAATGGGAAGAAGAAGATGATGGTGAATAGGATGGAGAAGTAGAAAATGGGGAGAAGATGAGGATAAAGAAGAAGGAAAAGGCAGAGGAATAATAATAATAATAATAATAATAATAATGGGAAGAAGAAGATGATGGTGAATAGGATGGAGAAGTAGAAAATGGAGAAGATGAGGATAAAGAAGAAGGAAAAGGCAGAGGGGAATAATAATAATAATAATAATAATAATGGGAAGAAGAAGATGATGGTGAATAGGATGGAGAAGTAGAAAATGAAGAAGATGAGGATAAAGAAGAAGGAAAAGGCAGAGATGAATAATAATAATAATAATAATAATATACACTCCAATGTCAAATTGAGAATGAACGCAGTATCTAATATATACACTTATTTCATGCTCACAAATGTATGTTCCATTTATGTATACACAATTATGAATGACCGCTTGAAATGAATGCAGGACAACGAATATATGTCATCTTTTAATATAATATAATATGATAACAGGTGAATGACCTTTACGCCTAATCTTATTAATTAATCTGATATGATATTGGGATTTTGTTCACTTTTGGGATAAGAGGCTAGGATTTTGATCAATGAGATCTCATCATCGATTCAATTACCATCAATACAAAACAGTTTTAAAGAAGTAAGCATTATTTAGGGCCTCAAAAGAAAGGAAAATGTGGAGGACCATGATCGCCTACCTCCTGAAGGAACAGAGAGAGAGAAGGAAAGAGAAAATGAAATTTCTTTGTTATTTGAAAGGAGGGGGTCTGTATAAAAAAAAAATTAATGAACCTGGCATTCGAGATGTTTCCTGAACTTCTGAAAAGAACAGTTTCATGGTCGCTGGAGAGCGGTAACCTGAGAAGGACAATTTTGTGATAGCTGGAGAGCGGTGTCCTGAAAATGGACAGTTTCTTGGTCGCTAGAGAGCGGTGTCCTGAAAATGGACAGTTTCTTGTTCGCTGTGTTCTGAAAATGATGGTTTCGTGGTCACTGGTAAGCGTTGTCACTGGAGAGTATTGTGCTGAGAATGATAGTTTCATATTCACTGGTGAGCATTGTCTTGAGAAGGAGTTTCGTAGTCACTGAAGAGCGTTTTCTGAGAAAGACATTTTCGTGGTCGCTGCAGAGTGTTGTCCTGGTACGGGCACTTTCGTAGTCGCTGGAGAGCGTTGTCCTGAGCACAATTTTGTGGTTGCTGCAGAGCAATTTCCTGGGAAGGTTAGTTTTGTAGTCACTGAAGAGCGTTGTTCCGAGAAGGATAGTAAAGTAGTCGCTAGTGAGCAATGTCCTGAGAAGGACAATTTCGTGGTCCCTTGAGAGCGGTAACGCGAGAAGGATCGTTTCGTGGTTGCTGGAAAGCATTGTCTTGAGGACAGTTTCGTAGTCGCTGAAGAGCTTTGTTATGAGAAGGACAGTTTTGTAGTCGCTGGTGAGCATTGTCCTGAGAATGACATTTTCTTATTCGCTGGAGAGCGTTGTCCTTAGTAGAACAGTTTCGTAGTCGCTGGAGAGCTTTGTTCTGAGAAGGATACTTTCATAGAGAGCGTTGTCTTGACAAGGACAGCTTCCTGATCGCTGGAGTGCGGTGTCTTGAGGAGGACCGTTTCTTGGTCGCTTGAGCGCGGTGTCCTGAGAAGGACAATTTCTTGGTCGCTGGAGAGTGGTGTCCTGAGAAGGATAGTTTCGTGGTCGCTGGATAGTGGTATGCTGAAAAGGACAGTTACATGATCGCTGGAGAGCCTTGTCCTAAGGCCAGTTTCGTAGTCGCTGGAGAGCCTTGTCGTGAGAAGGTTAGTTTTGTAGTCACTGAAGAGCGTTGTTCTGAGAAGAATAGTTTTGTAGTCGCTGGTGAGCATTGTTCTGAGGACAGTTCCATGGTTTCTGGAGAGCGGCAACATGAGAAGAATTGTTTCGTGGTCGCTGAAGATTGTTGTTCTGGGAAGTCCAGTTTCGTAGTCGCTAGAGAGCTTTTGATGGCAGGTGCCCTGGGCAGGTTGCTGGAACAGATACCACACTTTGATCCTAGTCATCTGACCCGCGGAACGATTGGGTATCTCCCTTTGCCTCCCCACTGAGACAAAATGCGACACAAGGTAAGACTTAATGTGGTGAATCCTAGCACGTACACTCAGGGCAAGTACCAAAATTGTCCAAACCACCGCAAAACGTCGATTGCGCTGGCCTCGGTGGCTGCCACTGATCTCCACTCTCTAGTGGTATGACAGCGCACAGCCTGGGGCAACTGTTCTCCAGGGGGAGGCTCCGCAAAGTTTTATTTTCCTTATCTGCATCTCTGTCCACGGACAGAGACACAATTGAGTCGCACTCTGTCCGAAGACAGAGATGCAACCGAGAGATGATATGCCTCCCACTTCAGGGCCGCGGAATAATTGTTTTTTTTTTGTTTTTTTTTTAGGGGGGTGTTTTGTTTTCTTTTTTTGGGCTTTTTGGGGGTTTATTTTTTGCTGCTTTTAAGGCCTTTTTATATCCTGAATCATTCTTACAACAATGCTTTTCTTCCAGTTCTTTTTTTTTTTAAAATGGGAGTGCTGATAGGGTACGACACCTTCCACCTTCTCTAAGCAACTACGAAGATATATCCGCAAGTGTAAAAGCTTCATAATCCAAACCAAGCAGATTGGGTAGATACGAGCTTTTTGCGTTATTTGTCGCACTTAAGAACGGCTTAAAACTTCAAAATACCCGTACTGGTCTAAAACTACTGACTACAATATAAGCACTTTCAAATCCGGTGATAGATTTATGGCATTTACAGTAAATACTTTCAATAAAAGCTGTTAAGTCATTCAGAATGCGATGTGATAACTGCTTTTGCAAACTACATGCACTTAATCCGCTTGTCAGTGATCAAAAGGGATTTTTGTGTCTTTAAATAATAATAATAATAATAAATAACTACTCAAGTGTTAGCTCAGTGGTAAGTTAACTGTTTGGTTGCTGTACAGTTCAAATCCCATTATCTATTGAACTTGCTTTGCCAACCAGAAAATATTTCAATCATTTTAAATGAAAGATTTTACCTTCCTTTTTTTCAAAAATTGGACTTTGTGTGTGAAAATAATCACAGTGAAGGTGTTGTAGACCGTGTGTGTTAATGCGAGTTTGTATTAGAAACACGTGTGTAACTCCTGGTAGAATATTAAAAGGTCCAACTACAAGAAAATTGCCGGACTTGAATTAAGTCCGACTGAAGATAAAGATGACAAACAAGACCGATATATATATATATATATATATATATATATATATATATGTATGTATTAAACAAAACAATTTTACAATGGATGATAACATTTGTGTGTGTGTGTGTAAACATTGGTGTCTGTTCTTTGGTGAATGTTCGTACGTACGTGTATGTGTGTATAATGTTCATGGCGTCTCCCACAAATGGGAAGACGTGGGTCTTCTAAGAGAGCTTACATTGTAATCACTGAAATGAAAAAGAGAACGAGGTGAGAAGTCGCCCAGTATTTATAGTATAGGGAGAATGACCTCTATTGACAATTTGGAAATTAAGCAGGAGCTAACTCCGACAAAGGTATAGCCCTCACTGTTGAAGAATCCTGTTGAAAATTACTGGACAAAACTAAAAGAGGATTGTATCCATGCCTTCGTACAATATTTCGTCAATGAGGAATTGATGCAAAATCGAAAATATATATTTAGGGGGAAAATTAGGACCTTTTCTGTAAATTCACCCCAAATGATGTAAAGTTACTTATCGCAAATATTAATTCACCCTAAGAAATTAAAAATTTTAAATCAAAGTTTGTTTTTGTTTTTATCAAATTTTTGGCACTCTTTTTAATTATATATTTTAAATCTAAATTTGTTTAGCTTTCCTCGCAACAATTCCAAACATCAGAATGAAGAATTACCAAAAATCAAAGAATTATTCACATTTCGTAAGTGTGGATGATATTCGAGGTACTTACAAGGAATTTTTAGAATTTAAAAAAAAAAAGAAAAAAATATTTGCTTTTGGCTTTTTTTTTTATCAAAGTGAGTGTGACTCCACACTTAAAAATAGCGCACACGAGTTGACCACATTTGGGGCGATGGCAAAGCTCTGGAGAGGACCATGTGTGTTTGCATAGTTTTGAATTGGGAACACGTGCTGCTTATTTCCTGTCAGAAGGTCCAAACTACAAGACAATTGCCGGACTCAAGTTCAGTCCAACTGAAGGTGTAAAGAAGACAAACAAGACATATATATATATATATATATATATATATATATATATATATATATATATATATATAAACAAATATATGTATTAAACAAAACAATTTTACAATGGACATAGACAATAATATTTGTGTGTGTGAATATTTGTGTCTGTTCTTTGGTGAATGTTCGTACATACATGTATGTGTGCATAATGTTTACGGCATCTTCCACAAATGGGAAGACGTTATCTTTTTGCAAGAGCTTACACTGTAGATGCTGAAATGAAGAAATAAAAAAGAGGATTTACCTCACCTCCACGCGAGCTTGAAGAAAAGAGAATTAGGCAAGAAGTCGCCCAGTATTTATAGTATAGGGAGAATGACCCGCTAGTGACAATTTGGGAATTAAGGAGGAGCTAACTCCAACAGGTTAACTCAACTGGAGTGCAATGGAAGGGTCCCGCTCAGGGAGAATTTAGTGTAAATTTTAGTAAATATAAATTATTTTTATTTTGGTGTAAATTAACATAAAAGTTCGGAAAATTATTCTATGAAAATATTTTTTCTTTAATAATAAGAGAGAAAATATAGCCTTACACCGAACAATTGCAAATGGTATTTGTTACTACAAAACGATAAAGAGACACTTTCCCTATGATCGACAGAAACTTCTTTACGTTAAAACCTTAGTCTGCGTTCATTGAGTATGCATACCAAATTTGGGTCCTGTGCCGAACGCATATCGGTACAGAAGCAAAAGAGGCCTTGAGTTGCGTGCGGACATGTCTGTTGACATCAGTTAGTCACATTTGGATTTCTCCGTTCGCAGCAGAACAGTTTGGCATATCCAGGTACGGATCTCTATCACCCGTCTCATGTCAATAAAAGTGACAGGAAAATCAACAGTTAGCTTTTAGTAAAACTTGCTTTGTTATCGTCGGAGTTTCAGGGGTCTTGTAAAGACGTTCCCTTGGCTCATTTTGTCCCGGAAGTTACGTACCGCCCGGCGTGCAGTGGTTTTTGAGGCAATGGTCTCATTTGTTATTACTCAGTTTTTTTAAAAAAATTCTCTCGTCTCTGCCTGTTCTCCCTTAATTGTTAACAACCAGTTAAGTGTTTCCCTCAACCTCAACACACCCTTGCCTTATTTTCCTACATGTCCGTATATAGCGAAACCCTTCCCAATATATTCAAGCAATGATACCTGGCATTGCACAGGCTTAGTCCTTTTTCTTAACTACACAATGCTACAAAGTCGTTTCTTTGCGCTTACTATGAAATGGCATTAAGCAAATCTTCTGCTCCCGAGAGTACGTGCCTGTGTCATACGCTTTCATAATCTCGAAGACAGCCAGATAAACGTCTTTAGGCAAAGAGAAAGTCCTGCTGATCGGCAGGTTTATTAATAACCAAAAGGGTAAAACTAGAAAAGGAAAATAAATATATATAAATAAGATTAGTTAATCTGAAAATACAAACAAGTAAGTAAGTGTCACACGGAATATGACAAAAGCAGCCGGGGGCTAAACGTACAAGGTGCGATGGATAAATTGTCGTATAAATTGCGCAAAAAATGAAAATAACACTGACATGTCATTTTAGCAGATATATTTGCCAAAATTATACAAAGAAACATCTTCAAATACCAGAGTAAATTTATTCAATAAAATCGCCATTGGCTTCAACCAGGGACTCCAGACGACTTCGGAATCTCCTGCAACTCTTCTGGACGGTCTCTGTGTTTAAGTTGGTGAATGCTGTCATAATCCTTGCCTTCAGTTTATCTTTGGTGTTACAAAAAGTTTTATTGGTCTCTCGCTCAACTGCCCCCGACACATAATAATCAAGTGAATTGCAGTCTGGTGAGTTAGGTGGTCAGATGTAAGGGGTGATGTGGTCGCAGAAATTGTCTGACAGTCATGACTAGGTTTTCCTGCTTGTGTGGCATGGTGTAGAATCCTGTTGCCAGACATAGGGTCTTCCAGCAGCCACTTTCTTGACCTAGAGCAGCGCTACCTCCTCAAAGCACTTGATGTAGGCCTCCTCCGTGTTGAGTATAAGGCATAGAAATGAAATAGACAAATATAGGGAGAAAAGGTATTAAAAGTTACAAATCGGTGATGGTAACATTGGTGGTGAGATTAGGACAGAGGTTCTCAACCAGGGTCCACATGGGCCTTAGGGGTTCATGTAATATTTCTGGAGTTCCACAGGCAAAATATAACAAATTGGGGGTCCACAATGATATTTGGTGATCCATGAAGAAAGCGAACTCAGAATGGTTTTTCATTATTAAAATAAAGCACAGCTCTCCTTATTGCTTTGCCAACACCTTGTTGAATCGAGATTTTGTCCTGTTTCTCAACTGTTATCAAAAGTTCACAATAGACTTGACATTGTGAAAAGAGGTGATCTTCGACTATCATTAACATCGATGGAACCAGATATAAAGAAACTCGCTGAGCAGCATCAACCCCAGGGATCTCATTGAATAAATATGCCTTTCTTTATTTTTTTTCTAATCACACACTTAAATTGGTTTATTAAAATTTTTAACCAGTGTGCATAAATAAATGCTTGCCTGAAGTGCACTGCTCCCCATGGACTTGACCATGGAGGAAACATTGTAATATTGTAATACAAGATATTGGTCAATAAAAATTATTATTATAGAATAATTTATTTGCATTAAATTAGTTTTCATTTCAAAATAAAGCTTAATTATATAATATTTCTTTGATTATTAAAACCTCAAAATTTTTATTAGTGAAAAATAAAGGTTGTTCTAATAACTTGAACCGGTTTTAAATGTGAATTAAGTTTAAGCGTCAAATGATTTTTCCTTTTCCTTTCAGGTTTGGGCGACATTATTTTTCACACATAATTGCTATGACTTAAATAACATAATCTAAAAGAGAAATAAATAAATTTTCACCAATAACACTGATTTATTTACTGCTGACTTTGATCCGTCTTAATGAAACACCCTTATATATATTCCATCTTAATGAAACACCTTTTATAATATTGTTGCTTTATGTCAAAAGGCCATTAAGGGATCCATGAAGAAAAAAGAAGGGAAAAGGGGTCAATAGGTAAAAAAAAAGGTTGAGAACCACTGGATTAAGAGGAAGATAAAACTACCAAACACATGCTTGGTGTCATGCTTTTATTGTCAGTGGTTCCGGTGATATACTAAGTGGTCAACTGGAAGTGGTCAAAATCGTGACCAATCTAAAAGGTACATAAACTACAAAAGGTACAAACAAACGGAAGTAAAATGATACAGTTTCCGTACTGTGTTAGTTTCTGTACTGTGGTAACAGAACAGTAAAATCGTTTTAATTAACCCTAAGATGCCTAAGATGGGCCCTTAGTGACCCAATATGAAATTTTATTATTTACTATTGGAAATGATGTAGAAGAGGGTAATGGTGTACTGTGGTACCTTCCGGGGTTAGTAGTTTTGCCTTACCACCCTGCTATCAATAAACAAACTTTAGAGATAGTGATGTGATTGTTACATTCCAGGGGACAGTGCACCCTCAACCTTAAAGAGCTGTATGGCAACTGTAAAGTTAAAAAGATTCTGATTGATCTAAAGAAATTAAAAATGAAGGTATTTAGTATACATGAAACAGTTCCTTTCAAAACAGGGACATAATGATTATATTGCAATAATATTGAACATAATGATGATATTGCAATATCATTGAACATAATATTGAAAATAATGATGATATTGAACATAAACACATGGATATCAGAAATGAAATAGAACTTGGAGATAACTCTTCACAATGTTCACAATTACTTTCTTTAACATTTTGGTTGGCTGCAGACAAATATCTTCTCTTTGACTGAATGTAAAGCACAGAGACATCTGTTGCATTACAGGCATGAACGCAAAGATTTTTTATCAACATGACTCAATAAACACAGTGTTTTCGAGCAGATTTCTTTGTTTTTATTTCTCCATCCTCTCTAGTTGGGTGAAAAATTTAAATTCCACATGCACGCATTTTGTTCTGAATAGCAAAGTGAACTCCATCTACATTTTGTGCTTTTGCAATTAAGTGCAACTGCACTAAGTCAAGTGCAAGCTCCTGAAGAAACAGCCTCCATGCAAATGATGCAACTATTTTTTCAATGTTGCCAATGCATAAATGCAATATAAGTATTGATAGCAGAAAGGTTGAAAGACGTTAATGAAGTAAGCAAGAGGCGGTTTTGCACTGCACTAAAAAAGACTGTGCAAGCTGATCGACTGTATCGATTCCTTTTTTGGTGCTATTGTACAACAATATTATATCAGGTTTCCCAGTAGCATCGTCAACCTTTGCATCATTATGCATTGTTGAAAGAAGTGTGACACATTTATTTTTCTATGAAATGAATGAAACCACTGTCACATTTTGATTAAATATGAAATGACAACTGCCAACAGGAAGGCCTTTATCATTGGAGAAGCCTTCTGGGATGTTTCATTTGTTTTTTCGAACTGTTCAAACATAGATCAATGTCTTCTGATAAAGTTCTTAAACGGAGCCAAAATCTGTAAAATAATTATCAGTGGCAATATTTCTTCAACTTCTATAAAATGGCTCAACTAATTGCTTAACTATTTTGGATGCCAGTCCAAATATAGTTTTTCCATCAGCTCCTTTGCCTGTGTATGGTATTCCATCACAGATATATCCAGTGCTAAAATCCACTAGAAGAAAAACCTTCATGTCATATTAATCTGGCTTTGAAGAGAGATATTGCCAGAATGAGCATCTTCCTCAGAAAGGAATGAGCTCTTCGTCCATGCACAAAAGCTCTGAAGCACTGTGAAATGAATAAATCCCATTACATATGGAATGGAACAAATTTATCACATTCTCTCTTCTCCTGTCGAGTATCTAAGTTATCAAAGTGAATGCACTGAGTGGTTTCTTCAAACCGACTCCTTGACATTGTTGCAACAAAAACTGGCCTCGAAAGAGGGTAATTTTTCCACATCTCTCTGATGTTTCTCATGATTCTCTTTTGGCACTTTGGCAGCATATAAAAGACCAAGATATGCATGAAGTTCTGCAAGAGTTTGCCAGTTTGTTTTCTTGTATTTCTTGTACTTGTTTGTTCATTTGACAATCATTT
>CAHIKZ030003216.1:115000-157500 GCA_903632075.3 Acanthosepion pharaonis
TCACAGGGCACACTAAAAGCAAGAAAAGCAGAATTTGTTTTTATGACAAAAACTCAGCCTCTTATCCCAAAAGTGGACAAAATCCCACTCTCATAAATAAAAGTTTCATATATACAAAGAAACAAATTTAACATTGAAAATTAAAGGAACTGTTTATTCAAATTTTAATGTCAAATTGAGACAATAATAATAATAATAATAATAATAATAATAATAATAATAACAATATCCAATATATACACTGAAATGGACAATATACAGCGAGCGATTGATAAATTGTCTAAATTAAGCAAAAATGAAAATAGTACTGTTATCTTATTTTAACAGATATATTTACCAAAATTACACAAAAATATCTTGCAATACTAAAGGGTAAATTTATTAAAAAAAAATCACCATTGGCTTCAACCACAGACTCCAGGCGACTTCAGAATCTCCTGCAACTCTTTTGGACAGTCTCTTTGTTTAAGTTGGTAAACGCTGTCATAATCTTTGCCTTCAGTTCATCTTTGGTGTTACAAAAAATTTTATTGGACCCCTGCTTAACTGTGCTCCACAAATAACGAAGGAGCTTGCAGTCTGGGAAGTTAGGTGGTCACGTGTAAGGGGTGATGTGATTGCAGAAATTGTCTGACAGCCATGACTGGGTTCTCCTGCTTGTGTGACATGGTGCATAGTCCTGTTAGCAGACATAGGGTCTTCCAGCAGCCATCTTCTTTACCTAGGGCAGCATTACCTCCTCAAGGCACTTGATGTAAGCCTCCGTGTTGAGTCTAAGGCCCTCACCAACAAATTTAGAAGTTCTTTTCTTATCAGAATGATCAGAGAGAGTTTTCTAAGCTGCCGTACCTAATCACCATTAGATGGTTCCAATGCTTTCCGAATCCTCTGCACTGTCCTAAGTTTGACACCCAAACTTCTGGTGTGAATGCCAAGCAGTAGAGCATGCCGTTTTCAAATTTCTGTCAGAGTGAATTGCATCATGGTGTTCTTTTCGTCACAGATAGTGCCTAACTAACCTTACTGTATTGTGCAGTTGACAAAATCCAAAACAAATAAGGTGTATGCATGTGCAGGGAGACCGCAGTTGTTTTCCCTTGGGTTGAACTCATGGGAGTTCAGCCTCTTTAGAGAGGAGAACTCTTCTGTCCCTTTTAGTTTTTGCTTCTGTTTTTTTTTTTGTGGAACAGCCTTTTTTACCTTCCTGACCACATGGGCATACATACACGTGGAAACTGGTCAACATGTGCATCGCCCAGCGAAAGAAAAAAGTAATTTCTATTCACTTATCTGCGGACTATCAAAGGCCATATAACTGGTATGTTATTTCTTTGTTCTTGGGTTGTAAACCTCCTCATTCCTTTATGAGACAATAGGAACAATCATTTGTTTTGGGACATATGTAAATCTTTTTAATGTATGTATGTAAGTTGTCTGCCTTATTAAATGTTTTGTTTTTTTTACAGTCGCATAGTTTGTCTTTCTATATTTGTGTTCAGTGTTAGTGTATCAATGGCTACACTAATGCTAATATTAGTATCGGTGTGCTATGTGAAATTGAAAATATAAAATGGCAACAATTTACCCATCAGACCCTGTATATCCTCCAATGTCAAATTGAGACAATGAACACAATATCCAATATATACACCTATTTGATATTCATGAATATATGTCCCATTTATGTATACATAATTATGAATGATCACTAGAAACGAATGCAGGACAATGAATATATTATATATTCATATAAAGATGAGTCACAGGAGGCCCGCAAACATTTAAAAATAAATGTCATAAATCTGACAGGTCAACAAGAAGACAACAAAATGACAAACTTGAATTAATACAAAATTTATTTATATATTATTGTTGAGGAAGACCTTTGACCTCACTTCCACTGCATCAGAGATTGAGTGAAAATTGGAACTGGTGATAGCATAAACATGAAATGCATTCAGTGATTAAAATAAACAGGGTGCACAGGTGTCCTGAGCCTTGAATAAACAGGGTGCACAGGTGTCCTGAGTAAAAGGAAATGCATGCTTGTGTGGGTACATGCTGGAAGAGGCATGGCCACACGAAGTTGCATGGGCATATGGCTGGAAGAGGTGTGGCCACAAGAATTTGCATAGGTGGTGTACCAGAAGAAGGCGTAGCCACGTGAAGTTGCATATGTGTCCAAATGTTATAAAACCAGTCCAATTCTTAGTCTGGCAGAGAGGCTGGCTAGAGTTTCACTGAAGATTTTTCTCTGCCAATTCCTGCGTGCATAATCCTAACCACTCTGATTCTCCCTCACTCTAACCAATTACTGCGACTCAAACAATAAAGATATTTATATATTTTTTATATATAAGTGTTCGTCCCCTTATTTGAGTCCAGCAGCAATATACAACAATATACAAAAGTAGTGTTGCAGTTAAAGAAACATAAACAATGAATCAAGTAACTGAGGAAGAACTAAATAAATGGAGGAATACCAACCGGATAGAAAACCAAACATAATATAACTGTGAATAAATACTAAAAGTCCGGTTAAGTTAAGTTGACTGGAAAAACCAAAGTTTAAATATCTGATGCTGGCATTGAATAGTTGCTGGTTAAGTCAAACGATGGACCATCTATAACATCTATGCCAAGTTTAGGGAATACTCTATTTGAAGTCTGGATAATATGCATGGAGTGAGTTAGGTAGACAGGAAATGCTGGTGCTAGATAATGTCCGGTGATGCATTGTGTAAACCAAGTGTGTTAAGTTGAAAATAAACACTGGGAGTAAAGGACTAGCAGTGTGTTCACAATGAACAGTTGAAGATAGGCTGAAATAGCTGTTTTGTTCGATGCAGGCATTGTAATGAACCAAGTGAGTTAGGTTGAAAAGAAACGACGGAAGTAAAGAGATGTATTGGCCATTAAATGCACAAGTCCTAGAAAAACCTGCAGTGAGGAACTGTCGTGGCTATTGTATTGAGCAAGTCCAGAAATGCCAGAAGTAGGAGGGGCTTTGGGTCATTACAAGTGCTGGTCAGTGCAGGAACATGGTTGATTATAAAATCTAAATAAGCCTGCCATGTTGCATAGAAGAAAGTGGGGTGATACAACGAAAAAACAAGCAAAGGTCCTGAAGTAATAACTTGTCCACCATGAACAGAACAGGAGTAACGGGGACACAATGATAAAACAAACAGAAAATGACAGCAAATTTAAAGTCACTACAATTAATAAAGTCACTACAATTAATAAAGTCACTACAATTAATACCCTGATAAGCTTATGAAGATGGACTCATCTTCAGGCCATATTTTTCAAAAGGTAATTGAAAAAATTCTCTGACGAAAATATAATCATATATCAAGAAGATATAGGCATAGGTGCTTACAGTAAAGAGGAATTAAAAGAAAAACCGAATAATTTTTAAAAAGATTAAAAAATGCTCGTATGACAATAAATAGAGATCAATGTGAGTTTGTCGGAGTTAACTCCTCCTTAATTGTCCAAACTGTTCACTAGGGGATGCTCTCCCTACACTATAAATACTGGGCGATTTCTTGCCTCGTTCTCTTTTTCATTTCTTCATTTTCAGCGAACACATCTACGATGTAAGCTCTCGCAGAAGATTGTGTCTTCTCATTTGTGAGAGACGGCATAAACATTATACACACATACATGTACGTACAAACATTCACCAAAATACAAACTTTTTACATTCACACACAAACACAAATGTTAATGTCTATGTCCATTGTAAATTTTGTTGTTTAATACATATATTTGTCTATATATATATATATATATATATATATATATTTGTTGATACATATATATATATATTTATAAATTCATGAATCATTCATACAAAAAACAAATATAGAGGTTAATTTAAATGGCGAGAATACTTTGTCACAAACAATATAAATAAGATACATCAACCCCGAACCTGTATATGAATGATATGATCCCTGTTAATAAATTATATTGTTCAATAATTACAGTAATGTCACACTTATTATCCGAGAGTTGCACGTTGGATCAGTTATTATAATTTCAATTAAAAGGTGCAAATATAATTTATAAATTCATGAAACATTTATACCAGTAACCAGTTATTGAACAATATAGTTCATGCCATATTCACGGAAAGTCTACCAGTAAAAAAGAATTCTCTTATTGCTATATTTGTACAAAAATGCAGAACCTTAAAATTTAAATTCAAACTCAGCGTTGCGACTGCACGTTCCAAAACAATAACACATTTCTCATAGCATTTTTTCGGATTACATCTCTATTTTCGTTGTCCTCTTATTACTGAGAAGTACAAACAAGAACAAAATCTACTTCCATACCTGATAATGTCTGTAGGAACAGACGAAACCTTGTAAAAATTAAAAGACCTTGCAACTCGAATTTATAAACAGGGATCATATCATTCATATACAACAGGGATTTCATATCTTATTTATATTGTTTTGTTTCGACGATGTATTCGCCATTTAAATCATTAACCTTTAAGAAATATTAGTTTTTGTATGAATGATTCATGAATTCATAAATTATATTTACACCTTTTAATTGAAATATATATATTTTTGATATATATATATATTTGTTGATATATATATATATATATATTTGATGATATATATATATATATATATTTTGTTGATATATATATATATATATTTGTTGATATATATATATATATATATATATTTGTTGATATATATATATATATTTGATGATACATATATATATATATTTATGATATATATATATATTTGCTGATATATATATATATATATTTATATTTATATATATATATATATATATTTGTTGATTTATAGATATATATATATATATATATTTGATATATATATATATATATATATATATATATATGGATATATATTTGTTGATATATATATATATATATATATATATATATATATTTATTGATATATATATATATATATATATATTTGATTGGATATATATATATATATATATATATATATATTTATATATATATATATATATATATTTGTTGATATATATATATATATTTGTTTATGATATATATATATATATATTTGTTGATATATATATATATATATTTTGATATATATATATATATTTGTATATATATATACATATATTTGTTGATACATATATATATATTTATATATATATATATATATATATATTGTTGATATATATATATATATATACATATATATATATATATATATATATATTTGTTATATATATATATATATATATTTATGATATATATTTATATATATATATATATATATATATATATATTTGTTGATACATATATATATATATATATATTTATTTGATTGATACATACATGATACCTTGATATAGACACATATATACATATATATATATTTGTTGATATACATATATATACATTTGTTGATACATATATATATATTTGCTGATACACATATATACACATTTGTTGATATATATACACATATTATTTGTACATATATATATATATATATATATATATATATATATATATATATATATATATATATATATATTTGTTGATATATATATATATATATATATATTATATATATATATATATATATATATATATATATTTTTGATATATATATATATATATATATATTTGTTATATATATATATATATATATATATATATATATATATATATATATATATATATATATATAGTATTATTGGTTTTCTTTACATTTCTTTATGGTGGATTCAATCTCCGAGTCCGCCATGTTCTTGCAATGGACATTTTAATATTCTAGCATGAATAAACACACATGTTCCTAATTTAACAACCCATAAACCCACAGGCCCAGTACAAGTTAAATTGTGAAAAAATATCATATTTGGGATACCAAATATTTAAAGGAGGAATTTCATCAGAAAATAAGCTGATAAATAAAATATCGGAAATATCTACACCAAAAAATAAAAAAGAATTAGAATCCTTTTGGGGGTGATAAATTTTTATAGCAAATATGTACCTCAATACAGTGACATAATAGAAGCATTTGCACAATTACGGGAAAAGAATACAGAATTTAAATCGACTCAAAGGCAAAATATAGATTTTGAAAGATTAAAAAAGGCACTAATAAGAAAACTGATTACAAAAATTTTTGATCCAAAAAAAATGAAGTGACATTAACTATGCATGCAAGCGAACATGCTGTAGTCACAATTCTAACTCAAGAAGGTCATCCAATAATGAACCTGTCAAGAAAATTAACATTGGCTGTGGCAAACTACTCAAATATTGAGAAAGGAGCGTTAGCGTATAGCATACAGAAAGAGCTCAAAATTTTTTGTTAGGATGAAAATTTTTGTTAAAGTCAGATCATAAACCATTAAAGTTTATATTTAACCCCAGAAAGGAATTACCAAAAGTCACGTTGTCTAGAATTTTAAGATGGGCTACTAAACTCATGGCCTTTGATTTCGACATCATATACATAAAGGGGAACACTATTCCACATGTGGATGGGCACCCCGGGGTGGTGTAATGGTTAGCAAGCTTGTCTCGCTAGAACAATTACGACTGAGTAGTGAGTTCGATCCTCACTAGGTACCCCCTACTTTCGGCTTTCTGTCTCATCTAAGTTATGCTTCGAAAATCACTGGGACACCACGAGGAGGTGTAATGGTTAGCAAGCTTGTCTCTCTAGAAAAATTACGACTGAGTGTGAGTTCGATCCTCACTAGGTGTCCCATACTTTCGGCCTTGTGCCACATCCAAGCTACACTTGGAAAAATCTACATAAATAAATACTACACTGGGTTGAAACGGATGTGTTACCCCTAAATCGTCTCAGAATGGAAACCATACAAGATCCAGTTTTGAGTAGAATTTCAGACAGAATAAAAAGAAACACAAGGAGCAATTGTTCAATGGCATAAAGACCCTACAAAGAATCAAAGTGAGAAGAAAGGACTAAACATAACTTACCTAATGAACTTGTATTGAAGAAACAGGGAGAGATAACAAAAAGAAACTTTACTAAGAGCTACAAAGTACAGGAAGTTGTAGAAATTTATGATGGCCCATGTCCTGAAGGGACATGAAGGCACACAGAAGAAGATGTAGGCCAACAAATCTCCAGAAATTAAATAGGATTGTTAGAAAGTAGGTATTTTTAACAGCTGTGACCAAAGGACATTTTTTTTCTTTCGCTTTTAATCATTTCACCCCAAGCAAAGCAATAAAGCCACTAAGATACAAGGCTGAATTTTAGAGAATATGAGAAGAAGAAAAAAACATTATTAAAGAGAGAGAGAACAATAAAAGAAATTAAGAAGACAGAAGATAACGATTGACATTGCATTTAAACTTTTGAAGATCAAAGCTGACTGGCAAGTAAGAAATTTGTGTGAAACTGACCCAAGTAATCGCTTTTCCAACTGAAAACGTCTCTCCGTGAAAGCAGTACCATGTTCACTAACCTACTGACTATTCTCTCTCGCATGGTGTTTTTATGCCGAGATGATCTCACAAAAAATTTGCATATGCCCAACTACTCTCACCAATTCTCCTAGCTCCAAGAATGTGTATTTTCTTAAATTAATGTATCAGGGCGGCCTTATTTCTTTTTCTTTCCCTTCACTCATTTTGCATGCCTGGTATATACATGTTCACTTTGCCACATGAGGTAAGTCATCTTCTCTTCTACAAAATTAATACTGGGTTTTCTAACAATTGTACTTAATTTTGGAGAATTGTTGGCCTACAACTTCTGTGTACTGTGTTCCTTCAGGGTGTGGGCAATCATGGATCTTCACAACTTTCTGTCCTTTGGAGCTCTTAGTAAGTTTTGCCTATTTGCTATTCCTCCTAATTCCTGTTCTGCCAACCATTTACACACATTCATTAGGTAGGTTATTTGCTACCTTCCTCTGTTCCTCTTGCTTTGACTAAATTAACAATGGATTTAAAAAAAAAGGGAGAAAAAAGTTTAATGTTTTTGAGTTCTTAAACCCATAGACTGCAGCAGGAATTTTTGTCATTCGATTCATGGTTGACTTACTGACAGCAGATTGTCATTCTTTGGTGTAATGCTTATAGAATAATGATCTACTTAGTTGCGGGTAAATAAAAACAGAAATAAGATGAAGAAACTAATAACTTTGACACAGAATTTTAAGAAACAGTCTAAAATGAAAAAAAAATTACTTACATTTGATTTTAACTTTTAACTCTAGAACACTAACCATCAATTAAAGTTACACCACTACTAACCATGGGTATATTATACCCTATTTTGAAAATATCAAAAAAAATATTAAATATAAATCTTTATTTGAAATATTTTACATGCAGGCCCTTCTAACTTTGTACTTTGACTTAACATTAATAGGAACTGAAAAACATATTATTTAGGTAAGAAAATCAGGTACTGAAAATTGTAATTAAGAATAGGAAAATTTGTGCTGGTTACTATATACCCATGGTTAGTGTTCTAGGGTTAACACATCTTTATTTATATGCCAAATCCTTTCTGGATGTAGAAGAGAAAATCAGGTACTGAAAATTGTAATTAAAAATAGGAAAATTTTCGCTGGGTACTATATAGACATGGTTAGTGTTCTAGCGTTAACACATCTTCATTTGTATGCCAAATCCTTTCCGGGTGTAGAAGAGAAAATCAGGTGCTGAAAATTGTAATTAAAAATAGAAAAAATTTTAGACATGGTTAGGTTCTAGCTATATAGACATGGTTAGAAGAGAAAATGTTGAAAATTGTAATTAAAAATAGCTGGTTATAGACATGGTTGGTGTTCTTCATTTCATTTGTATGCCAAATCCTTTCCTTTCAGGTTGAAAATTGTAATTAAAAAAAGGATTTAGAACTATATAGACATGGTTAGTGTTCTAGCGTTAACAGAATTTGATATGCCAAATCCTTTTCCGGATGTAGAAAGAAAAAGGTGCTGAAATTGTAATTAAAATAGGAAAATTTTCGCTGGGTACTATATAGACATGGTTAGTGTTCTAGCGTTAACACATCTTCATTTGTATGCCAAATCCTTTCCGGGTGTAGAAGAGAAAATCAGGTGCTGAAAATTGTAATTAAAAACAGGAAAATTTTCGCTGGGTACTATATAGACATGGTTAGTGTTCTAGCGTTAACAGATCTTCATTTGTATGCCAAATCCTTTCCGGATGTAGAAAAGAAAATCAGGTGCTGAAAATTGTAATTAAAAATAGGAAAATTTTTGCTGGGTACTATATAGACATGGTTAGTGTTCTAGGGTTAACACATCTTTATTTGTATGCCAAATCCTTTCTGATTCTTATTTAATTATTATGTTAATTGTGACTATGAGTCATTAAAGATGTTGTGACAATGATTCAAGTGAATGTAAGTTTTGACCTATTTGTTTAATAGATTCTTTTACATAATTGTTTAATAAATTTTTATTTTTTACCGTAACCAACTAGTTTTATACATTTTATGTATCTTTTGTTTATTATACTTTTTTATATTCACTCATTTCTTTCTTTCTCTCATTCCTTCTTTTCTTTGATTCCTACTCTCATTCTTTCTCCAGTTTCATTCTTTCTTTCATTCACATTTTTTCTTCACTTTTGTGTCAAGATGGAACTCCTTCAGGCAAATAATGGTTTTACTGATAGAATTTGTTTTTATAAGAAGGAAAAGAGAGAAATACAAAAAAATGTAAACAAAAAAAAAAAAAAAAAAACGGAGCAGAGGGAGTGAAAAGTAAGAATAAGAAAAGGAATAAAAAGTAGAAAAAAAATGCTGTTAAAGAAAAAGAAAATGTAGAAGATTAAGAAAGAAAGAAAGAAAGAAAGACAAAAAAAGAAAGAAAAAGCATGAATGAGAGATGAAAGACAGAAAGGAAAAATGAAAAGACATGAATGAGAGACGAAAGAAAGAAAGAAAAGAGAAAGGCATGAATGAAAAAAAAAATAATGAAAAATGAAAGGTATAAATGAAAAAAGAAACAAAGAATGAAAAAAAGCCATAAATGAGAGAATAAAGAAAAAAGTTAGGCATGAACAAAAGAAGGATGAAAGGAAAGGAATAAAAGAAAGAAGAAAAAAACAGGCATAAATGAAAGGAAAAAGAATGAGAGTAGAAAGAAAAATAATGATATGAAGGAAAGAAAAATAAAGGAAAAAATGAGTTATAAATGAGAGAAGGAAGAAAGAAAAAGAAAAGTAATGAATGAGAGAAGAAAGAAAAAAAGAATTATGAATGAGAGAAGGAAGAAAGAAAAAGAAAAGTAATGAATGAGAAGAAAGAAGTTTTAAAGAAAAAAAAAAAATTATGAATGAGAAGAAAGAAAAAAAGAAAGAAAAGAAGGAAGAAGAAAAAAAGTAATGAATGAGAAAAAAAAAAGAAAGAAAAAGAATTAGAATGAGAGAAGTTAAAAAGTAAAAAAAGAAAGAAAAAAGAAAATGAATGAGAAGAAGAAGAAAAAGAAAAAAAAAAAAAGTAAAAAAAAAAAGAATTATGAATGAGAGAATAAAAAAGAAAAGAAGAATAAAAAAAAAAAAAAAAAAATGAATGAGAGAAGAAAGAAAAAAAAAAAAAATGAATGAGAGAAGAAAAAAAATTATGAAAAGAAGAAAAAAGAAAAGTAATGAATAAGAGAAGAAAAAAAAAGAATTATGAATGAGAAGGAAGAAAAAAAAAAGAAAAGTAATGAATGAGAGAAGAAAAAAAAAAATTATGAAAGAAAGAAAAAGAAAAGAAATGAATAAGAGAAGAAAGAAAAAAAAGAATTATGAATGAGAGAAAAGAAAAAAAAGAAAGAGTAATGAATGAGAGAAGAAAAAAAAGAAAAATGAATGAGAGAAGGAAAAGAAAAAAGAAAAAAAGAAAAGTAATGAATAGAGAGAAAAAGAAAAAAGAAAAAAAGAATAAAGAAAGAAAAGAATTATGAGAGAAGGAAGAAAAAAAGAAAAAATGAATAATGAAAGAGAGAAGAAGAAAAAAAGAAAATGAATAAGAGAAAAAAAAGAATTATGAAAAAGAAAAAAAGAAAAGGAAGAAAGAAAAAAAAATTATGAATGAAGAAGAGAAGAAAGAAAAAAAAGAATTATGAATGTAAAGAAAAGGAAGAAAAAAAAAAAAAAGTAATGAAAAAGAGAGAAGAAAAAAAAAAAATGAATTATGAATGAGAGAAGAAAGAAAAAAAGAATTATGAATGAGAAGAAAAAAAGAAAAAGAAAAGTAATGAATAAGAGAAGAAAGAAAAAAAAGAGAATTATGAATGAGAGAAGGAAAAAAAAAGAAAAGAAAAAAGAAGAAAAAAAAAAATGAATGAGAAGAAAAAAAAAAAAAAAATTATGAATAAGAGAAGAAAGAAAAAGGAAAGAAAAGAAAAAGAAAAAGAAAAAGTAATGAATGAGAGAAGAAAAGAAAAAAGAATTATGAATGAGAGAAAAAAAAGAAAAAGAAAAGTAATGAATAAGAGAAGAAAGAAAAAGAATTATGAATGAGAGAAGGAAGAAAGAAAAGAAAAGTAAGAATGAGAGAAGAAAGAAAAAAGAATTATGAATGAGAGAAGAAAAAAAAAAAAGAAAAAGTAAAATGAAAAGAAAGAAAAAAGAATTATGAATGAGAGAAGGAAGAAAGAAAAGAAAAGTAATGAATGAGAGAAGAAAGAAAAAAAGAATTATGAATGAGAGAAGAAAAAAAGAAAAAAGAAAAGTAATGAATAAGAGAAAAGAAAAAAAATTATGAATGAAGAAAGAGAAAGAAAAGAAAAGTAATGAAAAAAGAAAGAAAAAGTAATGAATGAGAAAAAGAAAAAAAAAGAAAAGTAATGAATAAAAGAGAAAGAAAGAAAAGAAAAGAATGAGAGAAGGAAGAAAAGAAAAAAAGAAAAAAAATGAATGAGAGAAGAAAGAAAAAAGAAATGAAAGAAAAAAAAAAAAGAAAAAAAAAGTAATGAATAAGAGAAGAAAGAAAAAAAGAATTAGAAAGAAAAAAGAAAAGAAAAATGAATGAGAGAAGAAAGAAAAAAAACGAATGAAAGAAAGAAAAAAGAAAAGAAAAGTAATGAAAGAAAAAGAAAAAAAAATTATGAATGAGAGAAGAAGAAAAAAGAAAAGAAAATGAAAGAGAAGAAAGAAAAAGAATGATGAAAAGAGAAGAAAAAAAAAAAAAAAGTAATGAATAAGAGAAGAGGAAAGAAAAAAAGAATTATGAATGAGAGAAGGAAGAAAAGAAAAGAAAAGTAATGAATGAGAGAGAAAGAAAAAAAAGAAATGAATGAGAGAAGGAAAAAGAAAGAAAAGTAAGAAGGAAGAAAGAAAAAAGAAAACGAAAAAGAAAAATGAAAGAAAAAAGAATAAAGAAGAAAAAAAAAGAATTATGAATGAGAGAAAAAAAAAAAGAAAAGAAAGAAAAAGAAAAAGAAAAAAAGAATTATGAATGAAGGAAGAAAGAAAAAAAGAATGAAAAGAAAAGAAAAAAAAAATTAGAAAGGAGAGAAGAAAAGAAAAAGAAAAGGAAGAAAGAAAAAAAAAAAGAATTATGAATGAAAAAGAAAAGAGAATGAAAAAAGAAAAAAGAATTATGAATGAGAGAAGGAAGAAAGAAAAGAAAAGTAATGAATGAGAGAAGAAAAAAAAAAAAGAAATGAAAGAGAGAAGAAAGAAAAAAAAAAAGAATGAATAAGAGAAAAAGAAAAAAAGAGAATTAAATGAGAGAAGGAAGAAAAAAAGAAAAGTAATGAATGAGAAGAAAAAAAAAGAAAGAAAGAAAAAAGAAAAGGAAAATAGAATGAAGAAAGGAAGAAAGAAAAGAAAAGTAATGAATGAGAGAAGAAAAGAAAAAAAAAAGAAAAAGAAAGTAATGAAGGAAGAAAGAAAAAGAATGAATGAGAGAGAAGAAAAAAAAAAAAATAATGAATGAAAAGAAAAAAGAAAAGAAGGAAGAATGAAATGAAAAGAGAAAGAAAGAAAAAAAAGAATTATGAATGAGAGAAAAAAAGGAAAAGTAAAAAAAAAGAAAAAAAAAAAATTATGAATGAGAGAAGGAAGAAAAAAAAAAGAAAAAAATGAATGAATGAAGAAAAAAAAAAAGAATTATGAATGAGAGAAGGAAGAAAAAAAAGAAAAGTAATGAATAAGAGAAGAAAGGAAAAAAAAAAGAAAATAATGAATGAGAGAAGAAAGAAAAAAAGAATTATGAAAGAAGGAAGAAAGAAAAAGAAAATAATGAAAAGAAAAAAAAAAAGAATGAATGAGAGAGAATAAAAAGAAAAAGAAAAAAAAAGAAAAAAAGAAAATGATAGAGAGAGAAAAGAAAAAAAGAAAAAGAAATGAGAGAAAGAAAAAAAGAATTAGAAAAAAAAGAAAAAAGAAAAAAGAAATGAATGAGAGAAGAAAAAAAAAGAATTATGAATGAGAGAAGAAAAAAAAAGAAAAGTAATGAATGAGAGAAGAAAAAAAAAAAGAATTAATGAATGAGAGAAGGAAGAAAGAAAAAGAAAAGTAATGAATGAGAGAAAGAAAAAAAAGAATTATGAATGAGAGAAGGAATAAAAAAAAAAAAAAAGTAATGAATGAGAAGAAGAAAGAAAAAAAAAGAATAATGAATGAGAGAAGGAAGAAAGAAAAAAGAAAAAAAAAAATGAATAAGAAGAAAGAGAGAATTATAGAAAGAGAAGGAAGAAAAAAAAGAAAATAATGAATGAGAGAAGAAAGAAAAAAAGAATTATGAATGAGAAGGAAGAAAGAAAAAAGAAAAGTAATGAATAGAGAAGAAAAGAAAAAAAAAAAAAAGAAAAGTAATGAAAAGAGAAAAAAAAAAAGTAATGAATGAGAGAAGAAAGAAAAAAAAAAGTAATGAATGAGAAGAAAGAAAAAAGAAAAAGAGAAAGGAAGAAAGAAAAGAAAAGTAATGAATGAGAGAAGAAAGAAAAAAAAGAATTATGAATGAGAGAAGGAAGAAAGAAAAAGAAAAGTAATGAATGAGAGAAGAAAGAAAAAAAGAATTATGAATGAGAGAAGGAAGAAAGAAAAAGAAAAGTAATGAATGAGAGAAGAAAGAAAAAAAGAATTATGAATGAGAGAAGAAAAAAGAAAAAGAAAAGTAATGAATAAGAGAAGAAAGAAAAAAGAGAATTATGAATGAGAGAAGGAAGAAAGAAAAAGAAAAGTAATGAATGAGAGAAGAAAGAAAAAAAGAATTAATGAAAAGAGAAAAAAAGAAAAAAAAGTAATGAATAAGAAAAAAAAAAGAGAATTAGAAAGAGAAGAAAAAAGAAAAAGAAAAGTAATGAATAAGAGAAGAAAGAAAAAAGAGAATTATGAATGAGAGAAGGAAGAAAGAAAAAGAAAAGTAATGAATGAGAGAAGAAAGAAAAAAAGAATTATGAATGAGAGAAGAAAAAAGAAAAAGAAAAGTAATGAATGAGAGAAGAAAGAAAAAAAGAATTATGAATGAGAGAAGAAAAAAGAAAAAGAAAAGTAATGAATAAGAGAAGAGAATTATAGATGAGAAAAGAAATAAAGACAACCATAATTAAGAGAAGAAAGAAAGACACGAAGGAGAGAAGAAAAAAGAAAAGGAATAAAAAGCAGGAATAAAGAATGAAAATGAAGGTTAAGAATGATCAGAAGAAATAGGAGAATTAAAAGGAAAGTATAAAGGAAAGAATAAAAAAAACAAAAAAAGAAGGAAAGGCCACTGACAAGTTCAACTAACTTGATCTTCAGTTCAGATCCATGTGATTTATACTTCAAATTGTGAACCAATACAATCACAAAGTAGACACTTAAACCAAACAAAATAAAAAAAAAATCAGTGTTTCAGTTTCTTTTTTATGAGATCAAACTTTGAACTGAGACTGTATTACATCATCAATAGCAAAACTCTTAAATTTATAGCCATGAAAATTATTTGCCCAAATCCCAAGATTAGATTATGCTGATCCAGGCAATAAAACCGCGAACCAACCTTTGCTACTTGAACTGTGTGCATTCAGTTATTGATCCAAGCATAAGCTCTGCTGAGCTATAAATTGAAAACAGTCACTTGAGCGACAATCATTTATTTAAGAGGAAACAACAGTAGTCAAGTAAAATTTGTAGAGATACAAATTAAATGTTGATACTTGTGTTGTGACCTTTATATAGAAGGGAATTTTCAGAGCTAAGGCAAGGATCAACATTATTTCCTTATCAACCATGATATGAGGTAAGAAATAGTTAGGTCAATGACATTTGAAATTTTGGAATGTGTCATTATTATTGTTCTATAAATAGTTCATATTCCCATTATTGCTGTTTTTACCACTTATTTTAATGAAAAAGGTAATCTTAACTGTTTCCTTATAAGGAAACATTCAGGATTCATTGGCCTAGCAGCCAGTGCTATTGAAATTTAGAAAATTTTTCTCTTTTTTTTCAAATTTTCAGGAAAGCAGGTTTCTCAAGTTCAGTAGCTGTTATCACTCTTGTTGTGGACTTGTGTGTGTATGCATTGTGAGATGAACACTTGGTGTCTCCTGAATTGGCCCACAACAAATATGGCAGATTTGGTATTTATGAGTCAGACAAAAGGAATGTAAAATGAAAATGTGAACAAAACAACAAAGACTGATATACAAACAAATAAAATTGTGTATTAATAAACAAAAAGGGTTAAAAAAATGACATGGACAATAATGTGTGTGTAATGTTCATGCATGTCCCACAAGAGGGAACACTTTCTTCATGAAAGAGCTTTACATTGTTGTAGTGTCTGCTGAAAAATGAAATGAGGAAGAGAACAAGATGAGATCTCGCTGAGTATATATAGCATTCGAGAGCGCCACCAAGTAGTGGGTTCAAAATTTAGGAGGAGGTAACTCCAATGATCTTTCCTGTATTGATAGAAGTTTCCTACCTAACATTTTGTTTGAAGTTGTGTAGAATGTTAACAACTTGATTTTGTCATTATTTTCTCTTTGGGTTACAAGTGCTATCCATTTTAGTTGCTGCTCTTGATGAAAGTCCTCAAGTGATCTGGTTTCTGTTATTTGATACAGTCTTTTGTTTGATTCAGTAGCGTCAGTCCACAAGGTCCAAAGAAGGAGAGTCCTTATTAAGATCTACAGGCTTCATTTGTTGGAAGCCATTTTCAGCCACTGATCTGAAAAAGCAGTTGTAACAACAGTCTTTTTCTTTGGCCTTTCTTATCAAACAATTGGTTGTTTTTGTTTAGTGGCATATCAACACCTGTATGGGTAATTGAATGCCAAAATCTAAATATGAAAATTCAAATTTTATAATCAATTCAAGAGAATGACATCATTTCATGATTAAATTATAATTACTTAGCTGTGTTTTTTAATAAAATAATCTTACAAAATCAAATAAGGAGGGAAAACTTTTCTCTTAATGAGATTAATCATAGCAAATTGTTTTTTTTTGTTTGTTTTTTATGACAATGTATGTCATGTCTCCAATTTTACTACAAAATGTATTTCTGATCATTTTGCTATAAAAATGTATTGTTGGTAATCTTTGTCTTATAAAAATGTATTGATGGTAATCTTTTTTTATAAATATGTGTTACTGGTAATTTCACTAGAAATATATTGTTGGTATTTTTACTATAAATAAGATTAGTCATAGCAAATTGTTTTTTTTTTTTTTGATAATACATGCCATGTCTTCAATTTTACTATAAATAGGTATTATTCATAATTTTTTTTATAAAAATGTACTGCTGGTATTTATTTTTTTACTTTCCTCGTGTTTTGATTTTAGTTTAGGGCTTCACTATTCGTCTATAGCTGGGACCCTAACAGGTGCTACCACCCTGGGTCAGGGTGGATCAGGGAGCAACAGCAATTAAGAGGTCAGTCAGTTATGTGCCATGCGTGATACATGCTTAGGCGATCATGTATCTTTTGATACATGACTGACGAGGCAGATTTTTTCCCTGACATAGGTTGCCATTTCTTTCTGCAGTAGACCAGTTGCCATCCAAGTCTATAGAACCTGGTCTGTCCTGCTATTTACCCATAGCTGGGGGGAGAAGAAGAGGATTAATACCTTTCCCAAGGGTATTAGCACATAAGTGAATGTAATGGATTCAACTGGAATTCAAACTCGTCTCTTCGATTCCTCAATCTGAGCTGCTATCCAGTTAAGAGGTACTAGTCAAATAAGGCACTAATTAAAGCAAGAAGGTTAAAAATACAAGTCTGGATAGCTTTTAGAGTAGTGGCAATGACTCGTTTCACAATTTCAATCTCAGAATTTCTGACAACACAAGATAAACAGAATATGCTCCATTGACTGTTTTTCTTCTGGCTTTGTAGTTCTTATCTCAAGTAATCCTGGGTATGATGATAAACTATATCTGGCAGCAAGGCCTCTGATCTGGAGGTTTTGAGGAGCATGGAACCATCTCTTAATTACCATTGTTCCCAGGTCTGCCCTGATCTAGGGTGGTAGCACTTGTTAGGATCCAAGCTATGGGCAAATAGTGACCCCCCCCCCACCTACAATCAAAAATCAAAAGACTATGTAAGTATAAAAATACATATTTGTAGTAAAATGACCAGCAATACATTTTATCTGTAGTTGAAGGCATGCAAATTCATTCAATATATTTAGATTTCTTCGTTAATTAATCCATAGAGGTTGATATGATGCTAAACAAAATCAACCAAACAATCAATACAATAGGACACACCACAAGCATCACTGACCTATATATATATATATATATATATATATATATATATATATATAAATAAATCGTTGAGCAATGTATTCAACTGTGAAAGCAGATTAACATATTGTATTTTTATTTAGAGGTTGATATGATGCTAAATTAAATCAACAAAACAATCAATATGAAAGAACTCTTTCATGACATTAATCCATATAATATCCGAGAATTGCTTAATGAAATCAAACTGTATCCCAAAATATTACTTCAACAAAACTACAATATAAAACACACATATCACTGTCTCTTGTAATCATGTCTGCATAGACATGTATATGAACAAAAGCTGAATATCATCTACCATGTATTCAACTGCGAAAGCAGATTAATATATTGTATTTTTATTACTTCATATCCCCGAAGAAAATTAAATTTCGGCGTTAAATGACCCATAACAAGTTGATATGACATTAAACAAACAAATATCTTATTTTATTAATTCTGTCAATTTTACACAACTCAACCAAGAACTCTGGATGAGTTAAAACAGAGAAATGAAGATGAAATTCACAGTATCCCAGCTGAGATGTTGCAGCAGTCAATGAGGAATCTCAACAGCAGATTTCAAGAATGCATTCATACAGGAGGCCATCTACATGACGTAATTTAAAAAACATGAAAATTCCATCATTGTTTCTTAAATGGCATGTTTTAAGGTTTCAATTACTATGAATAAAATATTTTTCTTCCATCACTCTTGGTTTTTATTGGATTGTTAAAAAGTTCCCATTTTTTGGAGTCACCCTATATTTTATTCAGGGCTTTAATAAGGAAGACTGACACAAGCTCATCTTTATTTGTTTTTGTACACAAATGTTTTACACATACAGAATCTCATATCAAAAGCCTGTGACCAGACATTTTTTGGAAATTTGGCAATTTAAAAATTGTAACGACACATAATATATATTTAGAATAGACAATTAATTTGATTGTTGCTCATAGTTTCACATATTTCAAAGTTAAAATAATCACCAAAAAACAAAATATCCTTGAGCAACAGAAACACATCTGATTAGTAGGAGCATTTGACTAGTGGGTGCAGCAGAGGTGTATTTGACTAGTGTGTGCAGGAGAGGTGCATTTGACTAGTGGGTGCAGTATAGGTACATCTGACTAGTGGGTGCAGTATAGGGGCATCTGACTAGTGGGTGCAGTAGAGGTGCATTTGACTAGTGGATGCAGCAGAGGTGCATTTGACTAGTGGGTGCAGTAGAGGTGAATTTGATTAGTGGGTGCAGTTGAGGTACATCTGACTAGTGGGTGCAGTAGAGGTGCATTTGAATAGTGGGTGCAGTAGAGGTGCATTTGACTAGTGGATGCAGCAGAGGTGCATTTGACTAGTGGGTGCAGTAGATGTGAATTTGTTTAGTGGATGCAGCAGAGGTGTATTTGACTAGTGGGTGCAGTAGAGGTGAATTTGATTAGTGGGTGCAGTAGAGGTGCATTTGACTAGTGGATACAGCAGAGGTGCATTTGACTAGTGGGAGCAGTAGAGGTGCATTTGAGTAGTGGGTGCAGCAGAGGTGCATTTAACTAGTGGGTGCACTAGAGGTGCATTTGACAAGTGCAAAAAGCATTTTATACCTTAACAGATATTTATTTTTTATTGCTATAAACATTATTTTTAGTTAAGTACACCTGTTTGAGTTGTTATCGCCATTTTTGTTATCTGTCTATATTTCTGAGATGAGGTATTATGTACATTATTTACATTATTCAGACTATTATCCAGGTATTGAACTCACACTCAGGACCCAAAAAATGTGAGTTCAATACCCGGTTAAAGCAGTGGAGAACTTTCAGAAGGGAATTAACAGGAGATAACTGATAACTGACATCCATTAAACATGGCACGTGGAACTAGAACAGTCTACCCCAGTGAGCGAAATAAAGGGTTCAGTTTGACATTCCAACCACCTGAAGAAGGCCGGAGTGTACAACAGCCGAAATGTTGTAATAAATATAGCAACAAAGATGAGGACAATAGTCCAAATAATGTAAATAATAGCCATTTTTGTTTTATTAAACAATGAAATTAATAACAACTGCCCTAATTTGAAAAGTCCTACTAAGGAAAAATTCAGCCTTTGACAGGAATTGAACCTGCAGCTCTTTTTTACCTCAGAGAAACTACTTTGTAAGCTGAAGTGTGCCTCTACCAGCTTGGCCACTGAGTCTGACTGACAGGATGAATCAGAATAACGTGTTAAAGAAGACATGTTTTTCTCATTGAGATGTCTACGAATTTATATCAGTTAGCTTCAGTTCCGTACCTGAAACATAAATAGGAGTAATTTTTAAAGGATTTTTTATCCAACATTACTTAACTAACATATAGGGATAGACAATATATAGTTAATATAGTTATTATGTCAGTTAATAGTTATTATACGTATTACACTAACTGTTATATATTCTTTAATGGAAGAGATATGCTTAATTTACTTAAAATTCAAAATTAAAGAAACTTAATCAGTATCAATTTTTTGATTGAACCATCTATATATATATATATATATATATATATATATATATATATATATATGCAATGATATATATGTGTTTGAATGTGTGTTTATTTGGGTGGGAGTTTTAATTTTAGATATTTTCAAATCAGTTTGATCTCAAAGATGATTGATAGATTTCAAAGCATTGCATTATTGATTTATTATTTGATAGTTTCCAACACAGAAATGCTTTATTGATTTTTTTTCTCCATTGATCCCAAATTTGATTAATTTAATCTACTTGCATTTGAATTCTATTTCTCAAATGAATTTTTAATTAATTTTTTTGGCTTTCTGCTGTTCATTTCCTTATTTTGTGTTTCTTAGATTTCAAAATCATTTGAAATACTTTAATGTACGCAATTTATCAAAAATTATATTTTTATATTGAAGATTTATTATTATTTAATTTTGCAAATCAGGATATTAAAAAAAAATTATGAGAATAAAAGACAGCAATAAAATATAGCTAAATTGTTGCAGTAAAATGAAAATATATGAGGTTCAGGGAATTTCACCATGATCAAATTCCATGAATCTACATGAAATAAAAAATGTGTGTGTGTATATATATATATATATATATATATATATATATATATATATATATATAATATCACATGAAATAAAATATATATATATATATATAAAAATATATAATACCAGTACTCAATGTATAATAATGTATAAATGTTTAAAATTTATTATTTTTTCTTTTTTCTTATATATATATATATATATATATATATATATATATATATATATATATATAAGGAGGAGGCATGGTGGGGTAATGGATAGCGGCTTGGATTGAGGAATCGGAGAGCAGAATTTGAATTCGAGTCAGAATCCATTACATTCACTTATGTGCCAATACCCTTGGGAAAGGTGTGAATCCTCTTCTTCTCCCTCCAGCTATGGGTAAATAGCAGGACAGACTGGGTTCTATAGCCTTGGATGGCAACTGGCCTAGGAGAAGGACAACTCTGAATTCAAAACTTGTGGAGGGTCGTTTACGAACCTTGTGGCACGTAGTACACCAAGTCTCTGTATTCGGCCCTTAAAAAAGTGTGGATGGTTCTGCACAAAACCTTCACCACTATAATCAAATCTCATGTGCTGTTGTCAGGCTGTTGGTTTCCTAGGAACTGATCAGCTTAATCCTCATACGGCGAATTCAACAGGAGTTAGTTATATATATATATATATATATATATATATATATATAGTATTACACAACAAAATCCAAAATGACCTCATATCAGGTCATTTTGGATTTTGTTGCGTCATACTATTTATTGGCTGTTATAATAAACACATTGTGTTCTTTTCATTGATTAGTTTTAATATTTTATATTACTAGTATCCAGTTGGATTATATACCAATGGATTTATTACCTTATATTATTATATATATAATGATTCTGCACCCTGGCCCCTCCACAACTAAATCCTACCATCAGTCCAAAACAAATGGAACTGTGATATATCAGACTACACCACATATTGCCTGTCTTTCAACATCCAATGTGCAATGTCATAAGCTCAGATGAGACACTGTGCCTGGTGTAGTGGTTTTAACAGGAGCATCCTGTTGGATGTTTGGCTCCCATGATTCATCTGGTATCTTCTGTATTTGTATGTGAATGTGATTTGAGCGATTTACTATAGACAATTCTAGCAAAACACCTCTGGTCACAATCCTTAAGCTGCTGTGGTTGGTCACAGTACTGTTCACAGTGAGTGGTATTGCTTTTCAAAATGGAATGTCTCTTTTGTCTTGGCCCCACAATCAGACCCCATTCAAATTTTGATAATGGATATCCCCTTGCAATGAACAGCCAAGCCAGTGTTCATATTGACAAAGAGGGATCAGTGCTCACCCTGAGGCCAGTGCAACTGACGGTTGCAGGGGCTGTGGGCAATTTTTGTTCCTAGCCCAGGTATATGCACACAGGTCTCCACCTTAAAAACTGATCTTGTGTCACAACTCATCTTAGTGGGGAGATAGAGTAACTACCTTGAGTACTGTAGAGTATTTTGGTGTTATCTACTAGTATTTGTCTTATATTGATAGTTATATTTTGGTCATTCATGATGTGCTGGTTGATGTGTACATGGATTTCACTAAGAAAAAGTGTTTTGAACCCTGCTGGAGAGCATATTTGATCTGAGGTTGAAGTTGGTTGAAGTAAAGAAATAAATTAGACACTAGTTTGGAGAAATGACAAAAGATTTATTTTCATTTACAAGATATGAAAGTCGTATAGTATAGCATTCAAATAAATGGTGTATGAAGTGTAAAATGAGTGCATGAAAAAGGAATATGCTTAATCCAGCTGACTGCTTGTTGGCTATCAGTTTGGGCTTGTCGTGTTGATAGTGTAATCCATTCTCTTTCTGTGTTTGGAGCAGCTTGTTTTCACAGCCTAATGGTTGGACAGGCAGTCAGCTGTGCTCTTGGGTAGCTCCTATGGTTAGTGTGTGTGTGTGTGAAGTCTCTCTTCCTCTACTCTCTCTCTGCTGTCTGGCTTCTCTTATAGCCTATATATGGGAATTGCATGGACATAGTTGTAAACATCTGTGGCAAGTGAGATTTGTGTCGATAATGGCCAACGCTCTGGTATATTTGTGTTTGTTTTAAAATTTGTTTTGAGTAGAGTGTGACATGTGTAACTTAACTAGATGAAAATTAATGTGTAGTTAGAGATATATGTTTTCTAATAATTGTATAAATTCGGCTTTAATTTTTTATCTCTAACTATTTGTAAATTGTGTTTTTCTGCTACACATTTTCTTCATTTTGATTTCTCAATCTTTGAGTCAATATCTGTCTATATTTCTGAGATGAGGTATTATGTACATTGTTGTTACTGTTGTCCTCATCTTTGTCGCCATATTTATCACAACGTTTCAGCCGTTGTATGTACCAGCCTTCTTCAGGTGGTTGGAATGTCGAGCTGAACCCTTTATTTCGCTCACTGGGGTAGACTGTTCTAGTTCCACATGTCAGTTAATTTCCCTGTCTAATTTCTTGAACTCACACTGTCACTGGATCTAACCAACAACTTTATCCACTGTGCCATGTGTCCCTGAGGGCATCTGTGTATGAATTTCTGGGTATTATAAACCTAATGTCAACAGCCTCTATTTTTACCAGTGCTCATATTGCAATGGTAGTGTGTTGCAATGTAGGTGTTGAATAAACACAAATGCGTCTGAGCAAGCGTCTGCAATAGGGATTGGATAACCACCCTGGTAGACAGATATCTTTGAATACAAGCGGCCAGCTATACATACATACATATACTTACATGTATAATATCAAAAGCTTTATATTGTGTTGTAAAGTAGTATATCGTAGTGGTTGTTACTCAAGTAAGTCGCCTCACAAAGTGAATATGGACAATCCTTGTTCTTGTCAAGGGGAGACAATTTATAATCTCCACTCTTCATATATTTCAATTAAACTATCACAACATATTGTCCTGCATTTTCTTTTTTATGTTCAGTACTTCTTGAATATTTAGCAAAAATAAAATTACAATAACATTTGGTTTTCTGTGTTGTCCTTGTGCTATAAATGAAATCAATTATAATAAAAGAAACTATTTTCTGTCTGAATTTCTAAGATATCATTATGCTATTTATATTCAGACAGTTGTCCTCATCTTTGTTGTTTTTATCACAATATTTCTTATACTAATACTACTCTACCTATTTTGTTAAGTCCTTACAATTATTAGGTTTTCACATGCAAGTCTTTAAATATGTTTTCCAATTATATTTAGTATTTCTCTAAGAGGACCAGTTGATTGTTCAATAACAATAGAAAACCGATCCCCCTATTTATGTTCATTAGTATTTTAGATTAATAATAATAATAATTCTTTTTCTTCTTCTTCGCTGTGTCCCTTTAGGATCATGGCTCACACAACTTTCTATCTTGAGTGTCTCTTCGCAGTTTTTCCCCCACTTTGCTAAGACCCATATTCTGCCACACATTCATACAAGCTTGTCATATAAATGCAGTACTGACTACTCTCTTGCCCTTAATATGCCCTGTTCATTTTATTGTTACGACTATTAGAAGGTTTTCACATACGAGTCTTTTAAGGTATAAATAACTGTGCAAGGGAGATAACTTTAAGAGTAAAAATTTACAAAAAAAACACTTGGTGCAATGTAAGTCAAGATTGATGCACATTGCTTTTTATATTTGTGGATTACTGTACAATGGTGCAACTTTAAAAGTTTGTCATTTCCATAATATAAAAGTGTCAGGTTGTCATAAAATAATGCTGTTTTGCTGTGTCTGGTTCTAGGGGACCAAATGCCCGTTCATGTACAAACCTGCCAAGACTGGATCAGATACTGTAACATGATTTCATTCTTTTTTTCAACTAGGGTAGAATCTGGGTAAGTAGAACATTTAACTCCGTTCTGACCGCAGTATTATTCAATTGCGGTTGAAGACCAAAGACAATGACAGATGATTACCTACCCATGATTTGTGGCTCTTGGTAAATATGTCAGGAATGTTTGGGTTGAGGGAATTGGCTTTGAAAAGATTTCACATCTAAAGGTCATTTAATTTAAAGACATTGTTCGTGGAGAACACGTTCAAGCAGTTGATTCTTACAAGGTAGAGATTAGCAGAAAAGTGATTGTGTTTATTAAAATTAACCAGCATTCTGATTTTCATTGTTTAATCATTTGGTACTCAAAGTAGATTTGTGAAACACCTTAGCAAATTCGACCAGGAAAGTTTCAGTTAACTTAACAAAGGATAATGATATTTAATTTGAACTATTCAGACATTTATTATATGGAACTGATTTTATTGTCTTTGTCTTCTATCATAATGTTTAGCAGTGCTGCCCTCTAACCTTTCTAATGAGGTTAATACTGGTTCATCATATGACATGTCAACTCTTGCTAGGTTTCTGTCTATATTTCTGAGATGAGGTATTATGTACATTATTTACATTATTCGGACTATTGTCCTCATCTTTGTTGCCATATTTACATATTAACAGGAGATAACTGATAACTGACATCCATTAAATATAGCACGTGGAACTAGAACAGTCTACCCCAGTGAGCGAAATAAAGTGTTCAGTTCGACATTCCGACCACCTGAAGAAGGCCAGAGCGTACAACGGCCGAAATGTTGTAATAAATATGGCGACAAAGATGAGGAGAATAGTCCGAATAATGTAAATAATGTCTTGCTAGGTTATTTAACTTTGAAATTTATATGGAGCATCCAGTGATTATCAAACATATTCCTCAGTCATAATTGACAACCAGATTAGTATTACTAAATATTACTTAGTACCGAGGGAGGCATGGTGGAATAATAGATAGTGGCTTGGATTGAGAAATTGAAGAGCCAAGTTCGAATTCCAGTCGAATCCATTATATTTACTTACAGGCTAATACCCTTGGGAAAGGTATGAATCCTCTTCTTCTACCCCACCCAGCTATGGACAAATACCAAGACAGACCAGGTTCTATAGCCTTGGATGGCAGCTGATCGACCGCAGAAAGAAATGGCAAACTACTGTGGGGAAAAAATCTGTCTCATCAGTCATACATTGAAAGATGCATGATCACCTAAGCATGTATAACGCATGGCACATAACTGACTGACCTAACACCGAGGAACCTAAAATTGATTTATTAGCTGGACCAGTGGAAAATCCTAAAATGTTGTCAACAGAGATTATCCATTATCTCACACTTCTGCTCTTCTCTTGTGCTTTGCCTGTATTTCCAATTCACTTCCTTATCTCTTCCAACACAACTAAGATTATCCATTATCATATGCCTTGGCTTTTTCTCTCTGTCTTTCCCTGTATCTTCCCATTCCCTCCCTTATCCCTTCCAATCTTTCATTGTGGTCTATGATTTAATCCAAACATTATACAATATTGATTAATTTCATTATTTACATCCAGATGAATGTTCTCGTCGTTCTTGTTATCATCACAGTGTTTCAACCAATGTGTCCTCCATTCTTCATCAGTTACCCATTAATTCAGGAAATTTTTAACCACATCTATTATTTAATTTATGGTGATATGTTATTCTTATTTTATTGTCCATGTCCATGGATATCTCATCTGGTCTTTTTTATTTTTTTAATCCTGTTTCCACTGAGTCTGTATCTCTACTACCTAGCCCAGGGATTGAACTCATAATTACTAGGTCACCAAATTTGGGAACAAGCACTTTAATCCCATCGCCTATTGCATCCACATCTTTATCTTTCTTTTGCTATATTTGTTTATAATATATAAATATTATACATACATATATATATATATATATATATATATATATATATATATATATAAATAAATATATATACATATATACATACATATATATAAATATTTATTTATATATATATATAAATATTATATATATATATATATATATATAAATATATATATATATATATATATATAAATAAATATTATACATTTATATATATATATAAATATTATACATTTATACATATATAAATAAATATTATACATCAATAGTGTACATATATACATATATACATATATATATATATATATATATATATATATATATATATATATATAAATATTATATATAATATATGAAGCATTTTAATGTGTGAAAATCTTTATGCTTTTCCAATCCTTTCCGTCTTTTACTGATTGTTATTTGATATCAAGTCAACAATCTTCTCAATGTCTTTCTTTCACACACCCCTTCTTTATATATGTCTCTTAGAAATATTATAAACAAATATACAACTCCAGTCGACAAAAGCAAGAAAAGTAAATTAGTTATCTGATATAAAAAATTTAAAAGTGCTAATCTTATCGTCAACAACAATAACTCACCTTCAAGATTCAAATTACAGAGAATCGATATTATTTACGAATTCACCTGTCCTTATGGAAGATGTTAAATTATATATTAATTATAAACAGCGTTCTTGATCAAACTAAATTTATGAATAGTTATATGGGGCCATACCACTACATAACTATCAAGAAGACTCATATTACATCTCTCTGACCATAGCTCAAATAGGTCTCATTTAAGCAGACATGGAGACATACCAAACTTTATCTGCAACATGCTTGTAGACAATACAAACAGAATAGCCTCATCCACATGTAAAATGCTGAATATAATGGTAGCATATTAATAAAAAAGAAAAAGCCAACACTCAATAACATCAACTATGAACACAGCCACAAAGTGCTGACCGTGTTTGGAAAATAAAAACATTCCTATAACTCTAGATACATACATAAAAGAAATATATACATCCAGTTAAACATAAAAATAAAATCATCCTTGATAATGGCTAAAAGAATAGCCAAAAGTGCTCGGACATACAGGACATTTGGACAATTTCTACATAGTTTATATCCAGAAAAGAAAAAATTATGAAAACACAAGAAAAATTAAATAAAAAGTTTAACCACAGTACCTTGTTAGTTGTTTTTAATGAACTTATATAAAAGAGGGTTTGCTACCCAAATACACAATTATATACCAGGTGTAACAGTAAAATTGTCCAAATTGTGTAACAGCATGGGATATTTGTTCATCCCACAAAATGTTTAATATCTAAAAAACCACAAAACTAATTGGGTTTCTTTTTTTCCAGGTTTTCAGATAATACATTTAGCCATCTTGACACCATTTGTTATAAGAATCACTGAAAAACACTTTGAGTTATTCAGCTAGAAAGAGAACAGGTTAAAATCATTTTGTGTCTGTTTCACTATGTCTTCCCAACTGAGCAATGGTGAGAGGAAAAAAGATCATTCAGGCCTTTAGTAATGGTACCAACATTCATACTTTGACTTCCATATTCAAAGTCTATTCAAGAACCATTGAGAGAATGATAAATAAGTTTAAAAAAGAGGGAACAGTAGATAGGAAAACTAGATCAGGAGGTCACAACAGGAAGAGAGATCATCATTTCAACTTAGAGCTAAATACATTTTTATTGTTCGAAGTATAGTCCAGTAGTGTTATAAAAACCTCGGAGAATTCCAGTAAGATATCTTTAATTATTTCTAAGATACAGTGGTTCAAAGCTTAATCTAATAATTGGACAATTTTGCTGTTACATGATTTGGGCAATTTTGGTGTTACACCTGGTATATATATTTTTTACAGCAGAAAACCAAAAATGACCTCAACATGGGATAATCTATTTAAAGCCATTCTGTATGGGGCTATCATCATCCCCTCAGTGCCTGTGTCGGAGCATTGTTTGAAATTTATTTTCAATGTCAGTCCTCCTTTGGTAGATGCCTTGTTATGAGAATGGGTTTGTGTTAGTGACTGGTGGGGGTGTAAGGTATATTATCCTGGGGGAAGCAGTCTATGGTTGGAGTTTATTTATGACTAAAGGAAGCAGTCTGGATTTGGAGTTTATTTATAGCTAGCTTATATATATATATATATATATATATATATATATATATAATTTTAAAAAAAAAACAGACCACTTTAAGGTTCCATTGTTATAATTTATTTCACCAGAGATTTTTTTTCACCCTTGAAAGTGAAGTCTGAAGATCCAGAGAAAAATAAAATCTCCGGTGAAATAAATTATAACAATGAAACCTGAAAGTGATCTGTTTTTTCTTTAAATTAAATTATTCACTCTGACTTAACATTGAGCTGTCTGGATTTCATCCTCCTTGGGATTATCCATGCGGATTATCAAGATTTTTGTTACTTAAGTATATATATATATATATATATATATATATATATAGATAGATATAGTGGACTCATCAATTTTCAATCTGCTTGTCTGAATTATCTTCAAGAAGCGAGAGCAAGATCTAAAAAGTTAACCTATCTAACAGTGATCTCATCTTACAATCCTCACACTTGCTCCATGTGTGGCCTCCTTTGTAAATCACTAGCGAGTCTTAAATGCCACTTAAGATTAGCGCATAAACTTTCATAACTGAATCAATAAGCTGGCAGATCCTCATACGTCGAAACCAACGGGAGAGTCCATTATATATATATATATATATATATACAGTATATTAAATATTCAAGGAAAAATACAACACGTGTAGCCTGTTGATTGCACTTAGCATGAAACAGTCTGTTGCCTCTGTGTATTGACTTCAATGTTCACTTTTATATATATATATATATATATATATATATATATATAATGTTCACTCACTTAAATCAATTACAAAGTTTACCCTGAAATTGACTTCTCTTAGTTGATTTCTAAAAGTGCTCAATACCAATTCTGTAGAGTAATGCTAAGAAAATTTATCTCAAAAAGATATAAACATCTCACCACACTACTGGAGTTTTACCTTTTGGATCTTCAGGTTGGTTTGATTACTATTACACCTCACGCCACTTTGTATTTAAGTATACTGCTTCCATTCTACCTTATGTCAACAAACAAGCAACCAGCTAGTGACTTGAAATAATATCTGCTTGACTCTAGCTGGGTGCCTCATGCAAAATTCAACATTAAATGATCCAACAATGGATCATGTCATAAAATCAACATATGTTTTATACACAATTAAAAAAAATTAATTACAAACTATTTTTCTTTAATTTTTCATGAGCTATTACATCTATTGTTAACCTTGACAAGGTCCAATCAAATAAAGAAAAAATATTTTATGATTGAACTTTCTTTTTTTTTTTTATGCTTTTTATTTGATCCCTTTCAACAAAACACTTAAAACTCTTGAATGATTTATTTTAGAATTTAAAACTCCAACTGGCTTGTGCACAAGGATTGGTCTGAACTGGTCACATCACCTTGAAAAATAAATGTGGAAATACACATATAGTTTGATATGGATTGGGAAAGAAAGGATTTATTTGATCAGAGGCAGGCATGATGGGACATGTCTGGTAGTTTAAGAGAGAAATAATTAAAATGTTAAAGAGAAATGTCAATTGACAAAATGTCTCCATGGAAATAGACGAAATCACCTACACTCTGCCATTGGGTTGGGGAAATTTTTCAATGAGTTCATAAGGACTAATGGATTATTAAAAATACACTTAAATTCTGGGCAAACAAAAAATATTCTGCAGTTATCTATCTATATATATATATATATATATATATATATATATATGTATAAATAAAGACAAAAGCAAAAATTTATTTTAGTTAATGACTTCCATCCTCTGATGGACTTCATCAAGGCAAATGTAATGATTTTATTTTGCAACAAGTATTTTTAAACAAAAGTAAAAATTACTTACATACCTCATCTCAGAGATATAGACAGAAAAGTAAAAATATCTGTCTATATTTCTGAGATGAGGCCTTGTACCTATTTACACTATTTACATTGTTCAGACTGTTGTCCTCATCTTTATTGCCATATTCACAATGTTTTGGCTGTTTACTCTCCAGCCTTCTTCAGGTCATATACATTGGAATTTTAAACCAAGCACTTTATTTAGTCCATGGTGGTTAGAGTATTCTAATTCTACATGTCATGTCTTTTTGTAATTCAAAAAGTGACTTAACCCAAAGAGTTATGAGTTCAATACCTGGCCACAGTAGAGGTGAACAAAGACTTGGAGAGTTGAGGTATTAAATGGAATTAACTGAGATATCCAAAAAAGGTGTGGCATGTGGAATTAGAACAATCTACCCCTGTGGACTAAATAAAGAGTTTGGTTCAAAATTCAAACGTGTATCACCTGAAGAAGGTTGGAGCATACAGCAGCCAAAACGTTGTGAATATGGCAATAAAGATAAGATTTGGTTTGGTTTGATTTGTTTGTTTAATGGCATATCAACTCCTGATGAGTCATTCAATGCTGGAATTTTATTCTTTCATGAGCTTCGGTAATTTCTTATTTACAAAAATATATTGCTGGTAATTTTTTTTTTACTATGAAAATGTATTGTTGGTAATTTTTCTAATGTATATTTATATTTTCATGCTTTGACCCTAGTTTAGGGGTTCACTATTTGCCTATAGATAGGACCCTAACAGGTGCTACCACCCTGGGTCAGAGTGGATCTGGGAACAACAGCAATTAAGAGGTTGTTCCACACTTCTCAAAACCTCCCAATCAGAGGCTTTGCTGCCAAATGTAGTTTACTGTTATACAACAGGACGATAAAGATGAGGATAACAGTCCAAACAATCTCAATAGTGTAAAAGTAAAACTGTTGTTAGTTTTTCAAAATTTGGAAATGCTCATAAATATTCATCAGGTTAACTGAAATGTTTAGATAAATTATGGAGGATGCTAAGTGATATAATTTAACATCTTCCATAATTTGTCACTAAGGCACCGGGGGTTACAAATGTAAGGTTTTTAATTTGCAACAAGTAAGAATGTTGTTAGTTTTACAGCTGAAATAAAAAAAATGTTAATTTTTTTCAACTGAAAAACTAGCAACATTCTTATTTCTTTGCAAAATAAAATTTTTATCGTTGCCTTGATAAAGCCCATGAGAGGACAAAATGAATAGGTAAAGAAAAGTTTTCCTTTTGTCTTTATTCATATTCGTCTTTTTGCAGAGATATTATTTTAGCTACACCAAGAAATTTTGCACACAAACATGCACACACACAGACACACACATATATGCATACAATGATGGCATCCCAAATTTCCAGGAACCGATTTTATAAAGGCAAGTAATCTTTAGGAACCTATTCTGCTTATTTTCTTTTCAATCTGAGAATGGAAATAAATCACTTTATATAGTATTAAAAAGAATTAAAATATTTTGATAATTCAATAGGAAACATTTATTTATTAAGATATTTCTATATTGAAATTTTGTTCTCATCATATTTCTGTTCAGAAGAATGATGCTTTTTAACTCTAGTTTTCATCAGCTGTGTTAGGGTTTCTTAGCAACATTCGAACTGAATCGCTGCAGTCCCAAAGATCCAATGGAAGACCTATCAAATTTATCACTAGAAGATAATTTGTCACTAACTGAAATGTCTAGATAAATTATGGAGGATGCTAAGTGCTATAATTTAACATCTTCCATAATTTGTCACTAAGGCACCTGGGGTTACAAATGTAAGGATTTTAATTTGCAACAAGTAAGAATGTTGTTAGTTTTACAGCTGAAATAAAAAAAAATGTTGTTAATTTTTTCAACTGAAAAATTGGCAACATTTTTACTTCTTTGCAAAATAAAATCTTTATCTATACCTTGATAAAGTCCGTCAAAGGACAAAATGTATTGGTTAAGATAAGTTTTCCTTTTGTCTTTATTCATATTTTTAGCTACATCAAGAAATTTTGCACACACACACACACATATATATATATATATATATATATATATATATATATATGCATACAATGATGGCATCCCAAATTTCCAGGAACTGGTTCTATAAAGGCAAGTAATCTTTAGAAACCTATTCTGCTTATTCTATTTTCAATTTGTTCTTTTCTGAAATTTTGTTCTCGTCATTTTTCTGTTCAGAAGAATGATGCTTATGGCCCCAGCTATGGGCAAATAGTGACCCCCCCCTCCCCCAAACAAAAATCAGCAGTATATTTTTATAGTAAAATGACAATGCAACATTAAAAAAAAACGTATAAAAATACATTTTTATAATAAAATTACGAGAATACATTAAAAAAATACCGACAATACATTTTATGATCCACAAACTATATATCTAAAAATCATGTATACTCTGAAAGGATAAAATTATATAAAAAATAATTGTTAGTTGAAGGTATAACATAACACAGATGATGGCACTAAAGTCAAAAGACTCTAGTTTCATCAACTGTTTTATGATTTCTTAACCAGATTTGAACATGACCGCTGCAGTCACAAATCCAATGGAAAACCTATAAAATTTATAACTAGAATATTTGCCATATTTTTAACATCAAGATAATGTCTTTTGTCAGAATAAATTATGTTCATCACAGAAAATGCTCTTTCAACATCCGCAGAACTTACAGCACTGGTATTAATTATATTTTTAGTTCTTTGGATAGTTTTGGGTACAACATGTTTACGGTAATTTCTCGTTATGTTTTCAAAGCAATCACAGAAATCATTAACAGAGATCTCATGGCAAAATACTTTACAAAAGTTCGGTAACTTCTCTTCAGCATCTTTCCAGGGAAGTAGAGCTTCTTCCATATTCCAAGAATTTGGGTTCACAATATTAACTAACTCATGAATTTTATGATTTATGTCATAAGAGTCTACCCCAGTGAGCAAAATAAAGAGTTCAGTTCGACATTCCAACCACCTGAAGAAGGCCGGAGCGTATAATGGCCGAAATGTTGTAATAAATATGGCGACAAAGATGAGGAGAATAGTCCGAATAATGTAAATAATGTTATAAGAGTTATTGCTTATTCCATCACAATTCATTATTTTTTCTACACTGCTATTGTTATCTATGTCTTTCTTTTACTTATTCTTTTTTTTTTTTTCTTCCCTGCTGACTGCAGTTTATTGTTGTGGTAGCAGGTGTCTTTCTATTAGAGTTTCACTAGGCACGTGCGAGTGAATGTAGTGTAACTAACATTTTACCTAGACCATCGGCTATTAATATATAAGATTATTTTCAGATAATCCAACAGCCGGTTCACTAAGCTTTTATAATTTTATGAATTGGTTCATGTAAACTGGTGCAAACCGGTAAGATGCAACTACTGTATGTATGCATGTATGTATGCGTGCATTTATCAGGTGTATTTAGGCAGGCAAACTTAACCTTTACCATGCTAATTTCTTTCTAGAGTTGTCTCCCCTGCCACTGCATCTTTTTTTTGAGGGTGCAAAAACATGAACACCTACTATTTTAAAATTGTTAAGACTTTCTTTGTATTGTGTGTATAGATTTTAATTTTTGTACACTAATAAAAGAATGGATGAGTAATGTTTTGATGTAATGCATTATGTTTTGCATGCATGTTTTGATGTTGAAAACAAAAAAACTGAAATGTAAAATAAAAGACAAATACATTAAAGATACATAAATAATCCAATGTACTTTTATTAATCCTTTTATTAGTCCTTGTGGAGTTCTGGGGGTGAAATAAGAAGCAAAATTGTAAAGTAGGCTTTCCTTTCATCAAAAAAGTGAGGTGTTTCCTCATGATTACATATGAGAAGAGACTAGCTTTTGTTTGCTCTTTCATTCACCTGACTCATATTTATTTGTCTCGTTGACGAATAAAGTTATTATTTCCTCGTTTATAAATAGACAAAATAATTCACCTTCAGAAAGGCTATCAGGTATATTGATGGTTGCCAGTAGCTTCCATAAAATTAGTCAGGCATGGATGATAGTAGCTGCTAGTGGTCATCATTGCTTTCCTCCACGTCACTAGTGTGGCTACTATCTTCAACCACTTCACCTTGTTAGTTGACATGTGCAAGTACCTCTAGGAAAGGTATGAATCAATCTCTTCTCTCCCAGATATGGGTTAACTAATGCAACTTGTATCTGAATTTCAATTTCCTATAGCAATATTTACAGTTTTCAGGTATGCTTAGAATCTGTTAATTTTTTGAGACATTGGATGAACATGTCATCTCTACTTGAATCCATAAATTATACTAACGTTGTTTTTTTAAAAAGAATCAAATGCATAGGATACAAGATTGACCAATGAAAATCAAACAACACAAAAAGTAGAAATACCAGATTTTCTTTCTTCTTCTTTCTCCATACCTCAGTCTCTGATGAAGCTTTGATAAAAGTGAAATATGTTGGATTGATAAACATTTCCTATTTGTTCTTTATTCTGTTATATATATATATATATATTTAAAGATATGTTTGGTGGTCCAAAATTTTATCACTACCATGAAAAGACAAAAATTAGTTTTATTATTACCCACTCATGATAATAAAAAGTAAAAATGAAAAACATTTTCATTTTTACTTTTTATTATCATGAGTGGGTAATAATAAAACCAATTTTTGTCTTTTTCATGGCAGTGATATATATATATATATATATATATATATATATATACTTATATATATATATATATATATATATATATATATATATATATATAAATATATATATATATATATATATATATATATATATATATATATATATATATATATATATATATATATATATATATATATATATATATATATATATATATACATATTAAAGCTAATATATATATATATATATATATATATATATATATATATATATATATATATATATATTCTTTTATTAATATATATATATATATATATATATATATATATATATATATATATATATATATATATATATAATAGATGGCCACTACTATTTTGTAATAGTAATTGTAATTTGTAATAGGACATTCAGTTCTATAGTTGAGAATGCACATGTTTATTCTAGTTGGTTTTTATAAGGAGAGGTAGTAAATGTATTATTATTCTTATCTATCTATTATTTAAATAAAAGGTCTGGTCTGAAATTCCAATGTATATCACCTGAAAAAGAACAGTTTGAACAATGGCAGTCAGTTATGCACCATGCGTGATACAGGCTTAGGCAATTCTGTATCTTTTGATACATGACTGATGAGGCAGATTTTTCTTGCAGTAGGTTGCCATTTCTTTCTGTGATAGACCAGTTGCCATCCAAGGCTAAAGAACTCAATCTTTCCTCCTATTTACCCATAGCTGGTGGGGAGAAGAAGAGGATTCATACCTTTCCCAAAGGTATTAGCGCGTAAGTGAATTTCAGTCAGTTACATGCCATTCATGATACACATGTAGGTGATCATAAATGTTTATTTATATACAATAATTTTAAATTTATCATTACAAATATTTGAAGTCAACACTCAGAGGCAACAAACAAGACATGTGCCCTGATGATTGTGTTTAGCATGAAACAGTCTGTCGCCTCTGAGTGTTGACTTCAATGTTCACTTTTAGATTTACATATGTTTTATTTCTGATATTGAGCACTTTATCCCATAAATATAGTCAAATCAGTTATGTGCTATGTGTGATACATGCTTAGGCAATCATGTATCTTTTGATACATGACTGACATGGCAGATTTTTTTCCCGCAGTAGGTTGCCATTTCTTTCTGTGGTAGACCAGTTGCCATCTAAGGCTATAGAACCCAGTCTGTCCTGCTATTTACCCATAGCTGGGGGAAGAAAAAGAGGATTCATACCTTTCCCAAGGGTATTAGCATGTAAGTGAATGTAACTGGAATTCAAACTCGGCTCTCCAATTACTCAGTCTGATTCACTATCCATTGCTTTACTGAACAATGTAAATAGTGTAAGTAGAATCTATCTTACATATTTATAAGTCTACTATTCATCCGTACATCAAGTGTTACTGCCACATCTGGTGTGGTGCTTCTGTCAGTTATCTAGAGATTCTTGACAAAAATCAAAGAAGAAGAATTATCAGTTCTTCCTGGCATCTCAGCTTCTGTCATTTTCCCATCCCATAGTTTCATTGTATCTCTTTTTTTTGTATTGTTTCACCGCAGACAAAGTGATAATGCCACTAGGATGCAGGGTGTTACAGAGAATAAAAGAGAAAGAGAAGACTTAAATGAGGAAAAGGCCAATAAAAGAACAGGATCCAGGAAGACAGAAATGGTGATTGATGTTGCATTTAAATTTTTGAAGATTGTAGATGGCAGGGAATCAAGAAATTGGAAGGGAGTTCCACAGGTGAGAAGTGCAAGAAAAGAAACTATCAGAATAGAACATACTGTTGTATTTAGCTTGTTCAACAGTAAAACAGTGAGATTCTATGGATATTTCCATTGTAATTGTTCTGATTAGCTTTCCTCTTTACTAACACTATTTTGTTTAGTTTCTTGTATATAAATTGCATTCATTGTAAATATCCATTAGAGTTTCATTTTTGAATGTTGTTATTTTATCCACCTCCAAGACAAATTGTATATATAGGAACTATTTAGGACTACATAGAGACTTTGAGGTATTATGGTGGCTGTAGTAAGAATAGGAAGTAAGAATGTGTTGTTTTGGTTTTAAGTAATACTGTAGTATGTTTGGGTCAGTAATTGTGGCTAGCTAAGTTTAAGATAAGACAGGTTGAAAATCAGATTTCCTCTGTCCCCCTCTTTGGCATTGTGCCACATTTTTGTATTTTACAAAATCAATATTACTTTCCCCTATGGTATTTTTTAAAGTTGTTATTTTTATTCCCCCACCTAGAAAAATTGTACATAGAGACTTGAGGTATTATGTTGACTGTAGTAAGAATGGTAAGTTAGCATGTGTTGTTTTGGTGTAAGGAATACTGTGGTATGTTTGGGTCCGGTAGTCGTGGCTAGCTAAGTTTAAGATAAGACCTGATTGAAGACCAGTTTCCCCTCCTATATTCCCTTTTGGCCTTGCGCTATATTTTTATATTTTACAAAATCAATATTACTTTACTCTATGCATTTAGTTGGTATCTTTTAAGTTGTTATTTTTATTCCGGCCAGCCTCCTTCTATCATCCCCCCCTTTTTGGCCTTGTGCCACATTTTTTTGTATTAAGGCAAAATAAATATTGCTTTTCTCTTTGGTACTCTATCTTTATGATTTTAAGCACAATACTAGATTGGCAGCTAGGTCTCATAATTTCACTGTTGAATTTGCTAGTTTAACTGTAGGTCCTATGCTAATAGTTTCTTCTACCGTACTTTTCACTTGTGGAACACACTTCTGACTTCCTGCTTTCCTGTCAACTATGATTTTCAAAAACTCAGATGTAATGTCAATTTTCATCCGTCTCCATGAATCCAGTTCTCTTATTGTCATGTTTGTTTCTTTCATTCTCAGTAAGTCCTTTGCTTTATTGCCTTGCTTGGAATGAAAGGATAAAAAAAAAAAAAACATCTTTTAGGAATTCTTTTTTTTTATGTGCCGTGTCCCTTCAGAACGTAGGCAATCATGGCTCTCCACTTCCTCCTATCTCTTGTAGATTTCAATAAGTGCTTTGTCTCAGCCATCTCCACCAGACCATGTTCTGTCATACACTTGCTTAAGCTCACCAGGTATGTCATGAATTGCTTTCTCTTGTCTTTCTTTCCCTCTATATGACCTGTGAGTATCAGATTCTCCAAGCCCTCCTTTCTCATTATGTGTCCAAGAAATTTCAGCTGCCTCTTCCTGATGTTAAGTATAAACTTCCTCCTTGTTTGCATCCTCGTTCGGTTCATGATATCCTTAGCATCCTTCTGTAGAACCATACCTCCATTGCCTCGAAATTCAGTTTATTATCTAGCCCTCTGATGAGCAATACCATTGCTGCAAAACTCAGAATCAGGAAGAGAAGTTTGAATATTTTTTCTTATTTGTTTATCATTAATGCTTACTTTTTTAATATCCTCCATTAATATACTGGTTGAATTGTTTTTTTAAATAGTTTTTTATTTTTTTTTATTTTTATCACCATTACAAACATCATCGCCACCACCACCATTACCATTATTATACTTTCTTCTTCTACAGTGCTTTTGTTTCTGACCAGAGGTCTTGCTTTACATGCGTTTAATGTCTGCTTCAGTGAAATAGAAAACCTTGTCAATTTTGAATATTTTCATATGTACCCTCTTACTTAATAATAGCCTGCATTCATATTTACGATTGTTATTGCAATATTTTGTTAAAATTGTTAAGCTCAAATGATGAAATAGAAGAATTTTCATGGGTATTTTATAATCCTAGAATTCACAAGGAGCTTATTCAATTATTAAGAATTAGGATTCATCAGAAAATTCAAAGAGCAAAACTGAAATTTTCATGAATATTTCCAGTTATTATTATTATTATTATTATTATTATCAAAGATTATTAAAGATTAGCAGTAGAGCCTGGTGTTGCCCGGGGGATGTAACAGTAAGAGATAGATCAAGTATCGACCATCATAAAGACTGAAAAATAAAATTGACAAAGATTATTGTTTAAGGTTGATGTACACACATGTCTTAATTAATTTTTTTTTTGTTTGTTTTTTTTACGAATTGGTCAAACCCAAACTCAAACAAAAACATTGTTTTCAGTCGTTATGAGTCTACTGATTGAATAGAATTTTATTATAAACAATTGTCTTGTAAATGGAATTTTTAAAGCATTCTGAATGTAAAAATAAAGAAAAAAAGTGTGCAAGACAATAAGAAACACTACCTGCCAAAAAAAAAGTGAAGTTTTGATGAAATCGGTTGAAAAATGTAGGAAATCCGATCCCATATATAAATGAACACACACACACACACACACACACAAACAATCTGGGTTTTATAATAAGTATAACTCGATATGAGTTGTCCCCCTTTCATTCTCGCAATGCTTCTTAATTATGTTTTCAAATTGATTTTGTGCAAAAACAATTGTGTTTTTCCAATTTTTGGTGCTGTCAGAACCACTGCAAGGTAATTTTACGTAGTCCTGTGAAGTTTTGTTGAAATCGGTTGAAAAATGTAAGAAATCTGATCCAATATATAAATGTACAGACACACACACACACACACACAACTTGGGTTTTATAATAAGTATGATTATTATTATTGTGTTTTGCCTTTGCTTTGTTTAGTAGAATCTGTCCCTTTAAGTCTCAACAACATACGTCAAGAGACAAGATTTTTGGTATCAGAAGACACAAACAGATAAGGTGCCATGCAATCAGAGAGAAAAAAATGTAATTGTGGCTACTGCATGAAGGGAAATCAACACAGGATGTGAAAGGTACCCATGAGTATGATGTTCTGCAATTCATTATTATTATTATTATTATTATTTTTCTTTAAATATGGATTTGTTACTTAAATGTTATTTTTAGTGAATACTTGTATTTGAGTAGACACTCTATTTATTTATTAAAGAGTATATTTATTCATTTTCATCTACCGGCCTGAATATTCGAGAAATCTTATAAAGAAACGTATGTACTCTCCAGTATATTGGAATCCTGTTGGAGTTTGCATATTCTTCATTAATAAGAATTTTTACACTTTGTCATTAAACTGCATAAAGTTCTTCTGATATATAAAAATTTATGTATCATATTTTCCCATATATATACAGGGTGCGATATGTAAATTGTCGCCATTTTATATTTTTTAATTGTGCACATTGCTTGATTTTTATTTTGTCAACTTCACAGTATAGTAGAGTCAGTTGGGCACCATCTGTGAGAAAAACTATACCATGACGCAATTCCCTCCGGAATTTGGAGATGGCATGCTCTACTGCTTGGCATTGGTGTTGTAAGCTCCAATACAAACATTTCCGAGTGTTTGGGTGTCAATCTGAGGACAGTGCAGAGAATACAGAAAGAGTTGAATGAATCTAATGGTGATTACGAAGGTACAGTAACTCAGAAAACTCACCCTGATCATTCTGACAAGAAAAGAACTTGGTGAAGGCCTCAGATTCAACATAGAGGCCTACATCAAGTGACTTGAGGAGGTACTGCTGCTCTGGATTAAGAGGATGGCTGCTGGAAGACCCTATGTCTGGCAACAGGACTCAACATAGAGGCCTACATCAAGTGACTTGAGGAGGTACTGCTGCTCTGGATTAAGAGGATGGCTGCTGGAAGACCCTATGTCTGGCAACAGGACTCAACATAGAGGCCTACATCAAGTGACTTGAGGAGGTACTGCTGCTCTGGATTAAGAGGATGGCTGCTGGAAGACCCTATGTCTGGCAACAGGACTCAACATAGAGGCCTACATCAAGTGACTTGAGGAGGTACTGCTGCTCTGGATTAAGAGGATGGCTGCTGAAGACCCTATGTCTGGCAACAGGACTCAACATAGAGGCCTACATCAAGTGACTTGAGGAGGTACTGCTGCTCTGGATTAAGAGGATGGCTGCTGGAAGACCCTATGTCTGGCAACAGGACTCAACATAGAGGCCTACATCAAGTGACTTGAGGAGGTACTGCTGCTCTGGATTAAGAGGATGGCTGCTGGAAGACCCTATGTCTGGCAACAGGACTCAACATAGAGGCCTACATCAAGTGACTTGAGGAGGTACTGCTGCTCTGGATTAAGAGGATGGCTGCTGGAAGACCCTATGTCTGGCAACAGGACTCAACATAGAGGCTCACATCAAGTGACTTGAGGAGGTACTGCTGCTCTGGATTAAGAGGATGGCTGCTGGAAGACCCTATGTCTGGCAACAGGACTCAACATAGAGGCCTACATCAAGTGACTTGAGGAGGTACTGCTGCTCTGGATTAAGAGGATGGCTGCTGGAAGACCCTATGTCTGGCAACAGGACTCAACATAGAGGCCTACACAAGTGACTTGAGGAGGACTGCTGCTCTGGATTAAGAGGATGGCTGCTGGAAGACCCATGTCTGGCAACAGGACTCAACATAGAGGCCTACATCAAGTGACTTGAGGAGGTACTGCTGCTCTGGATTAAGAGGATGGCTGCTGGAAGACCCTATGTCTGGCAACAGGACTCAACATAGAGGCCTACATCAAGTGACTTGAGGAGGTACTGCTGCTCTGGATTAAGAGGATGGCTGCTGGAAGACCCTATGTCTGCAACAGGACTCAACATAGAGGCCTACATCAAGTGACTTGAGGAGGTACTGCTGCTCTGGATTAAGAGGATGGCTGCTGGAAGACCCTATGTCTGGCAACAGGACTCAACATAGAGGCCTACATCAAGTGACTTGAGGAGGTACTGCTGCTCTGGATTAAGAGGATGGCTGCTGGAAGACCCTATGTCTGGCAACAGGACTCAACATAGAGGCCACATCAAGTGACTTGAGGAGGTACTGCTGCTCTGGATTAAGAGGATGGCTGCTGGAAGACCCTATGTCTGGCAACAGGACTCAACATAGAGGCCACATCAAGTGACTTGAGGAGGTACTGCTGCTCTGGATTAAGAGGATGGCTGCTGAAGACCCTATGTCTGGCAACAGGACTCAACATAGAGGCCTACATCAAGTGACTTGAGGAGGTACTGCTGCTCTGGATTAAGAGGATGGCTGCTGGAAGACCCTATGTCTGGCAACAGGACTCAACATAGAGGCCTACATCAAGTGACTTGAGGAGGTACTGCTGCTCTGGATTAAGAGGATGGCTGCTGGAAGACCCTATGTCTGGCAACAGGACTCAACATAGAGGCCTACATCAAGTGACTTGAGGAGGTACTGCTGCTCTGGATTAAGAGGATGGCTGCTGGAAGACCCTATGTCTGGCAACAGGACTCAACATA